>JARHVA010007826.1:180000-380000 GCA_037957365.1 Torreya grandis
AATTTGCATATTTAAATGTTCTAAAAATGATGTGTTTGAACCTATAGGTCATGAAGGTATAAATGCTTTTTGGAGGACAAGAACTATCTCTTTGCTATAAAATGGTTACATTTTAAGACTCATTATTGTAACTTGTGACACATATTCATATCCAAGGTTACATTAACATGATACAGGGTGAAATTATTGGGATTTTAAATTCACATGATGTTTCTTGTATTTAATACAAATAACTTATGGTTTTCATTTTATGCAAGCCTAAAGTTAGGATAAAAACTACATTTTTATTATTTTGGGAAGGACATTCTTTAGGATAGAATGGGTGGTGGGTCTATTGAGGAAGAATGATCAGAGGCTAATAACCTGGTCCTAGATGCTATCCACCACCCCAAACATGTTTTAAATGTCATTTTTAAGCCATGAATCACTGAAGGTAGAGTTGTCTAATTATAACTTCAACTTTGGCAACATCTACTGTTAGTATTTCTGTGAACTTGAATAATGGAGAAGATAAATGACGAGAAGATAATAAATAGCCAAGATAATTGTAATGGAAAGGGAGAAAACATAGTCTATGAATTTAAAAAAGAGAGATATAACCACCAAAATATTATAATATATTAGGAGACACGAGAATTACAATTTTTTGCTTCTTCAAAGGGCCAAAGAAGAGTTTCCAAAAAATAATGAAAAGCATCTCTGAAGAGAAAACATCTCAAAAGATGAGGTATAACATAAATACTTCATAAAACATCCATAAGTAAAAGGTGCAAGGGAATATGAATAAGGTATGTAAGATATGATTACTCTATTATTTGTTTCAATTATACTTGTAATATAAATGTAGCATGTCTATAAATTTAATAATTACAAAACATGAATATCAAATCTCAAATGATATTAAACTAGTCTAGCAAGGTTATCCAAATTATAACAATGGTAAATAGTGTAACCCAATCATGAGAGGCAATTCATAGTAATATATGACTCTATCTCAAAAATTATACTATTTCCTCCCAAATATTTTAAATTCAAACACATATTGAAATATTGTAAGTTAATATTAATAAATTACATGAAGAAAATATTAAAGATGATCATGTATAAATATGGCCATACAACCATCAATTTTTTTTTTGAAATAGTAATGTGATCCAAATGGTATGTGGAAAGATGATCACCACAAAATGTGTGTGTGTGTGTGTGTGTGTGTGTGTGTGTGTGTGTGTGTGTGTGTGTGTGTGTGTGTGTGTGTGTGTGTGTGTGTGTGTGTGTGTGTGTGTGTGTGTAATCATGCATACACACATGTATGTATGCATGTATCCATAAAAGTCATAAAGGCATACAAATTAAGAATATAATAGAATGTTATAAGAATGTAATATAGATATATAATTCTAATAATGCATACATTTAAAAATGGGAATACAAAAAATTACATCATCTAAAAACATACTAGAATGTTGGTTGAATGTCTTATATGTATACACTACCAAAAAAGTGTACATTGACATATAGGCATAAAAAACAGTACGTAATATAAGACATCCTAAAAATCAAACAGTATCCCTCTATTTGCATTATTTGAATAAGACTCTTTCTGAGATGCCTTTTTGTAGATGGAGATTTCTCATATGCCTTAGATTACTCCAAGGTCCAACTTTATGTCCTTCTACGCTCATAGCTCTCCTGTATTTGAACATGTTACAATATACATATTATTATAAAATTTACATAAGATACATGCAACCAAGTTTAGAAATTACTTTTGAACTAGAATACAAAATTAATTTAGACATGCACTTATTACAGTCTTTTGGTCATTCTCAAAATCTGTTTGACACTTAATAGGGTCATATTGGAATAATTTTCATTGATGTCAAAGGAATTGTAATGTATATGAAAGAAAATGTCAAATGGAATTGTTGTTCAAAGTGAATGTAATTATTGATGGAAGTGAATGTAATTTTTGACAGAAGTGAAAGGAAATGTACATGGAAGTGAATGAAAATTTCAACAAAAATGTCAATGGAAATATTAACAAAAATTTCAACGGTCGCATCTCTTGGTAAAGAGGTAACTCTTAGATAGGACATATCCTTTAAAGGCTATATAAGGGAGAAGACATGTGGAAGTACTAAAATAATTCAATTTGATTTAAGATCATATAAGTGTGAGAGAGAAGGAAGAGAGGCAGAGTGCAAAATGAAATAGCATATCTCTTAAGAAAAGAAGTATGAAGGGTAGATTTATTTTAATAAAGAACATCATTTGAGAATTGTGAAAGAAAGGAGAGTAGTAAGTATATAATAAAATTAGTGAGAGAGAAATCATAAGAGAAGCAAAGCCATTATTATATTAAAGAAGTAATCACATATGGTGGAATTGATTTGACTTTCAGTTAGTGCCTCAAAGTTTAGGGATTGGTGTTCCTATGAGTCGATGGTCATGAATTAACTGAGTTAGTGCTTGGTGAAGAGGATCCATGTCTTTAGTGGATGGGTGATCACAAATTGATTGAGTTGGTGCTTGGTTTTGGAATTGGTGTCTCTAGTAGGTTGGTGCCTGCAAACATTATAAAAGAGTTATATATATATATATATATATAAAATAAATATTTTGACATGGTTTTCTCCCAAAAGGTTTTCCACGTAAATCCTATGTTGTCTTATGTTATTTATTGCTAGATTTTGAATTCTTATGGTTTTTAAGTTTTAAAAGATTAAAAGACTATATTATACTAATTCAAACCCCTCTCAGTATAATCTTGTGCTTAACAATTGGTATCAGAGTGGTTCTATCATAATTAGTCTACCCACTAGAAATTGGATATCAAGAGCACACATGGCTAGTTATCAAGTTCAAGATAGTTTTTCCATAAACAAATTACCATTAGTTAATAGAGTAAATTACATTTTTTGGAGTATAAGGATGAGAATGTATATTATGGATTTAGGTTTGATATTTGGTTATTAGTAGTGATGGAGTACATAGCACCAATAAATCAGCCAATGGATTAGGCTGGAAAGAAGGCATGTGACAATAATTGAAAAGTGATGAATACCATTTTGTCTAGCTTATCAAAATCAGATTTCATAAAAGTAATTTATTGTGTCATAAAAATATATATGGGACACAATTTAAAATATATATGAAGGTGATGAAAAGGACAAGAAGGCAAAGATACAAATGCATACAAGGTAGTTTGAATGTCTTAAGATGAAAGATGAAGAAAATGTTGTATCCTATCTTCTCCATGTGGATGAGATAGTCAAAAACACCAAAATGATAGGTGAGAAAATGGAAGAATAGATGATGGTAAATAAAATACTAAGGTCACTTCCTATGAGGTATGATGCAAAAGTCTCAGATATTGTTGAAATGAAGGACTTGGACACATTGAAGATGGATGAATTACATGTAATTATCATAGCATATGAAATGAGGTCAAAAGAAAAAAAGACAAAAAATCATGAAGTAGTTTTCAAATTATCAAAGAAAGAGAAAAAGGAAAAATATGAATCAAGCTATAGCACTAGTGAAGAGTCAGATAAAGAATAATCCCTATTTGTGAGAAATCTTAAAAAGGGGTCTGGGAGATATAAAGGTAAGTTACTTTATAAGTGTTTCAATTGTGGAAAAATAGGACACTTTGTAAATAAGTGTCCTATTCAAAACAAGAGAGTAGTAATGATGAAGAGGAACATGATGAGAAAGAAATTATCACAAGAGAAATAAAAACTACAAATTAGAGAAATATGAGAAAAAGAACAGATATGATAAAGAAAAGAAAAGCCTTTATTCACAAAGGGATAGTAGCTAAAGTGAAGATTGAAGAAGGTGTTATAGATAGTGATGGAGGTGAAGTTTTGTCTATGGTTATAGAATATTGGGATGGTGATGACCAAATAAATAGAGGACAATCTTGGATTGATTCAAAAGTTAGAGAATTAGAACTAGATTTTGAAGGAGATCTCTTAAGTGCCTTGAATGAAAACAAAATGCTCAAGAAAGAGAATCAAAAATAAAAGTGACAAATTTAGAAATATGAAGAAGATGATCAATATAAATAAGAAGAGTTATAAAAAAATTTAGAGGATTTATAAATGGTCATCATGAGTCTAAATGCTCAAGTCGAAGAGGTAAAGAAAATAAAGGAAGAGACTGAAATTTAACCGAATGCAAAGAAAGAATAATGTGAGAAGATAGAGGCTGATATTGTTCCCTTGAGAAAGTATTTAAAAAAGGAAAATGTTATTTTGATAAGAAGCTTAATATTTGAGAAAATCATTGAGGTTCTAGATGATATTCTAGATCATTAGAGGTCATTATTTGACAATTCAGGGCTTGGAAATGGAGATGAGCAAAATGTTACCAAGAAAAATGTTAAAATTAATAAACTTATGAAAATGGAAGAGAATACTTCCATGAAGAACAAAGTTCCACAAGTAGAAGACAAAGGAAAGAACCATTGGCATGATAGAAGATCATTCTTTCCAAAATAGTCTAACATGTACCAAGGATCATTTTAGGGATATTACTTTAAATGAAACATTTTTGTTCATAAATAAAAGGAGTGTATGAGACATGTGAGGAATGGATATAAATGGAAGAGTAGAAGAAATGTAGATATGAGAAATGGGTATGAAAGAAATGGGCATGCATGGAACTATGGCACAAGTTAAGGATGTGAGAGGAATGAGCATGGTTGAAATGGAATAAAGATTCATATGGTTTCTCAGGTAGAAAATCATTTACTTCATTATCAAAAGACATTGTATGTTATAATTACAATAAGTATGGACATATAGCGAGACAATGTGGAAGTAATCCTCTAGACCAAAACAAGAAAGAGGATGCCTGAACCAAATTCAAGGGAGAATTTGGAAGTGGGTGCAACAACTAGACAATTAAAAGGAGTAATCTATGATTGTGAAAAAAGCACAAGGAACAATGGCAAGGATGCAATGATGGAGCACAAATCACAAGCATAAATGGTAGTGAAGACCATGTTGAAGCAAGATAGATATGTTGTGCATAGTGGAAATATTCTATGAAGAGGAGCAATAAAAGAAGATATTACAATAAGTGATATAAAATAAATTCAAGATTACAATGAAGAAAACAAAAGAAGATAATATCTTTTTCATCCAGTGAATATGATAGAAAGCATCAACTAAAGGGGAACATGGTGTACAACCCTTTTCCATTGATGTAAATGGGGGATAATTGAAGATAGGGGGAGTTTATATACTAATTCATAGGGATTGCCATCAATGATAAAGGGGGATTTTTGGAATAATTATCATTGGTGTCAAAGGAATTATAATGAATATGAATGGAAATATCAAATGAAATTATTGCTAAAGTGAATGGAATTGATGTTAGAATTGAAAAAAATTATTTCCAAAAGTGAACAAAAATATCGATGGAAGTGAATGGAAATGTCAATGACCCATCTCTTGGTGAAGAGGTACCTCTTAGATGGAACATATCCTTTAAAGGCTATATAAGGGAGAAGAGATGTGGAATTATTATCGGTATTCGATTTGATTGAATATCATATAATTATGAGTGAGAAAGAAGAGAGGAAGAGGAAAAAAGGAAATAGAATATCTCTTAAGAAAATAAGTGTGAAGGGTAGATTTATTTTAATGAAGAAAATCATTTGATAATTGTGAAGGAAAGGAGAGTAGAAAGTATATAAGAAAATTAGTGAGAGATAAAGTGTAAGAGAAGAAAAGACATCATTTGATTGAAAAATAAATCACATACAATGGAATCAAATTATTTTAGGGTTGGTGCATCATATTCTAGGGGTTGGTGCTCCTATGGGTCAGTGCTCATGAATTGGCCAAGTTGGTGCTTGGTGAAGGGGATTGGTGTCTCTAGTGGTGGGTACTCACAAATTGACCAAGTTGGTGCTTGGTTTGGGGATTAGTGTCTATGAAAATTATATATATATATATATATATATATATATATATATATATATATATATATATATATATATATATATATAAGTAATATTTTAACATGGTTTTATCTCAAAAGGGTTACACATAAATCATGTGTTCTCTTCTGTTATTAATTTCTAGATATTTAATGGTTATGGTTTTTATAGTTTATTAAGTTTTAAAAGATTAAAAGATTATCTTATACTGATTCACCCACTCTCAATATAAACTTATGATTAATAGGTTAATGATAGGTCGAGGTGCATGAACATGCATTTGCAATCATGATAAAACATGATAAGGTTAAATGTTGATCATCTTAAGTGGACTATCATATGTCATTGAAAAAACCTTCATAAATAATACATTCACATAAGGTTTTTTTATTCAAGTTAAAGAGGAGGGTTTTTTTGAACTAGAGTCCCTAGACCCCATGATAAGTACAAATAAAAAATTAACCATGGTTTACCAAAGATCAAACAAGAAACATGACCAAACATTCCTAAAAACAACTAAAAAATAGCCCTAAAACCAATAAATAATAACCAAAGAAATTAGTCTAAATATAAACTATCAAAAATATCCTCCCAATAAGATTTAATATTTTTAAGGTTTATATCAATCTCAAGAAAAAAATTATCATGGTCCATGCCATACTAAAATCCACCATTCTAACCCTTCTTACCCTTCCCTTTGCCAATGACGCTGGGCTCAAAAGTCTCACTAAGGTGAGTTCATAGGTTTTTAACATTCTATATGCCCTGATACATAGAAAATTTTATACAATTCACTAAAAAAGTTATGTTTTTACAAAGTTTATCATTCTACTATTCTAATAGTTCCACCTTGAATGATAAACTCTAAAATTGTTGATCTTTCTCCCTCGATGAAAATATTTGACTCGTCCTTGAGTTTATTCTATTATAGGGAGTTAACCTTACCTTTTAGCTCTATGATCTCTCACATAAACCATCATATAATAAATTATTGAAGGTCAAGTTCTTCCACTATCTTATATAAGATATCCTTACCATTAAGCAAGATAACTAAATTATTAAAGGCCTCATTCTGATCCTTTAGATGTTTATTATGAGAAGTATCCCCTTTATCTGTGAGAAAATAATTAGGCTCCCTATTCACATTCTTAGCTACCAAATTTTGATCCATTTTGATTCCATATTCTACTTCCTTCTAACACTCCCCTGGATCTTCACTATCCTCTTCAAAATCAATAAAAAACCCAATTGAATCTCCCTTTTTACTATGAATGCCTTGAAGTCCCTGGTTCTCATATTTACCCTGACTAAAACATGAAAGCTTAGATGCACTTTGTAGTCTTTTTTGATGTTTTCCAGTAGCTTTCGATTCCTTCCTTCATCCTTCTTAATTATATTCTCTATAGGTTTATTAGTGTTCTCAATGACCTTACTTGGATTAATAGGGTATTTTATCCAATTTTTTAAAAGAATTCTGATATCAACAGGGCCCTCCTTTGTTTTTCCTTTTGGGACTGGAATATATTTTGGTTGATCTGATTCATACTCTTAAAATAGTTAAAAATGAGGTAGATCAATCCCTTATGTCTAAGAGTTGAATAATTTCCATGTTTAAACTTCATAATCGACAACTCCATGGACTTAAAAATAAAAAATGAAGACTGAAGGACACACCACACCTAAAATTATGCAACATTTTATATAAGGACCATATAACTAAATTATACCTACCTTCTAAGGTAACATACTTCATTAGATGAAAGAGAATCTCCATATATGGCTTAGGCAAGGATTCCCAATCAAAACCATTGTGAAGCTACTCCAGTTGCTCTCCCTCCTCTAGAAATGCCTCTGTCCAATTTAAAATCTTGATGAATAGTAACTCTTTATTTTCTTAGTCACCAACCCAGTCACTTGAGCAATTAGTTCCTTTATGATATCAAAGTTAACTTAATTTATTGAAACTATTCTATCCTCTTAGGCTTTTGCAAACAAGATTGATAAATGCTTGTAATAGCCTTCAATATTTTCCATAAATTGAGCAAAATCTCCCACTTACAATGTTGCCAGGTTGATAAATGCTTTTAATAGCCTTCAATATTTTCCATAAATTGAGTAAAACCTCCCACTTACAATGTTGCCTACACTCTTTTCAAATTTTCTAAGTTTAGGCTACAATTTTGGTTCTATTCTATTAGGTAGTCCCATGTTGCTTTCCTTATAGTCACTCTAACTTTCCCTATTATTAGACTTAATATAATCAACCTAAAAGGAAATACAGATGTATTTTGTGTTTTAGTCATTTAATAGATATTTTAGGGCATCTAGAAACTTCTCCTTTAGATCCCAAGGAATTAAAACAAACCTATGAGTCCTCGATTCAATAACGACCCATAAAATCACCCTCTAACAATTAGAGGCTTCACTAATATGCCTAAGGTTAAGAACATTAGGATTTCCCTCATATTTAATCTTTATAAACAAATCCCTAAGGATATATTCATAGCCCATCCAAGTCATAAGTCCCAAAATATTCACTCCTTCATTAGTGAACTAGTCTGTTATACCATTCCCTATAAGTATATTGAATGGTAGCTTGATAAAAAGAGTTAAATAAAACTATAACTTCCTCTAATACATTTTTTATAGACTAACTAATTACATTTTTCCCAGATAAATAATTCACAATATTTAGAGAGTCTTCCTCCACTATTAAATTTTTCACACTCAATTTCTTTTCCAATTTGATCCCCTAAAATTCTACCAGAGCTTCTACCCAATGATTTGACCTCACACCCATGTCTATAGCATATGTAGTAATCAAATATCCCTTATGATCTCTGATGATTCCACCTCTACCCACTAGATTATGGTTTCCTTTAGAATCTCCATCAAAATTGAGCTTTGTCCAACCCTTAGGGGGAGGTATCCATTTCATTCTTTTCCTAATTTCATCTTTAGGGTCTAGTTTACCCAATTATGAGGAATATATTTTCCAATTTAGAGTTGAGATTTGTTTAAACTGAAGTGAGATTTTACCTTTCTTAATAGGTACAGAAGTATAATTCTCCTTAATGATTTCAAAAATACTTGCTAAGATAACTTTTTTGATGCATCTTTTTCCCTTGAAAATTCTATTATTGCAATCACCCTAGATCCCCAAAATTATATGATGCAAAGTCAAATTCCAAAGTTTCTTGAGGCAGACATTTTGAAATGGGCATCCCCAAAACTTCCACATTTCCATTCCAGAACTTGCTTTCACCCAAGAGACATTGATTTTTTCAATAAAATGGCTCCAAATATTCTAAGAGAAAGGTTAGTTTACAAGTAAATGGAAGATTGATTCATTGTCCTCTTCACAAAGAAAGCATCTATTGATAATAATGAAGCCTATTTTTCTAAGATTATCAATTGTTAGGATTTTTTTATGAATCACCACCCATAAGAAAAACTTATTTTTGGAGTAATCCATTTATCCCAAATAATCTCCCAATTGACATTAAACTTAGGTTCTTGAGATAGTAGGTTATAACTTAATTTTGGTTTGTACTGACCATTGAAGGAGTCCGTCCAAACCATTTGGTCTTCTGTAATAATACCAAAGATGTGCACATTTCATAATAGATTATTCAGGTTAGATATCTTCAGTATGGCTTCTTGATTTAAATTTTCCAAGCTCAGCGTTTTCGAACTTTTAACTCCCCCCATCTCTTTCCAATAGTCTACCACCTTATAACCATATTTCTTCCTCATGTTATCTTGTAAATGCAATCCTATGTCACTTTGATATAGAGGCATATCAGAAATCCATTTATCCCTCCCAAAATCAACCTTGCATCTATTGCCTATCTGCCATTTAGAACCTGAAATTATCAACTACTTATTACAAATACATTCACATAAGTTATATTTTCTCAACTATCTAGTAGAATTATTAAAACAAATATATATCTAAAATTCAAAATTAAAAGTTAACATGAACCTCCATGAGTTCTTATGTAGATGACCTTGCAGAAGCAATACTTGCATTTATATCACCTCATTGAGATGGATTCTCCATTATGGTCATCAACTAAATAAAAAACCTCTCTTAGTTTTCTATAAAATATTGAGGATATATGGAAAATTTATCTCCTTTATTAAACCCATAATTAGTTAAAATAAATTTCAAAACTATTTTCTCTTTATACATTCAATGTGCACTTTTGTGTTTCTAAACTTATATATCTCAAGTTAGGACCTTATTGGCATGGAAGTAACCACACAAATAGAATAAAAATATGACAAAACTAAGCAAAAAATAAGGAGGAAATGGTCAAAGGGACCTAGGAATAAAATAGACTAAAAGCATACTATTTAATAGAAGTGTACTAGCACTTTGAGATCCTTGATAGATAAATTTTTCTTAAGTTTTTAAATAGCATGCATGATTTATACAAGGTAACTAACTTAAGTATTTGGAAGATAAGTAAAGGTACTATAGGTAGCAATGAAAATATTGAGTACTTAAGAAACACTATGAAGAAGAGATGATAATAAATAAACTTGTAAAGAATTAAAATAAGTTTGATAAGGTAAAGGAACATCAATAATATAAAATTAGTATAAATAAGAGGAAGAGTATATATTTTTATTAAATGAGAGAAAGACATATTTAGACATTGAAGGAGACTCTAAAAGGTTGATCATTATTGTAAGCATTCAAAGATAAATTATTCACCATGTAGGGTATATATTTAGTTAGGGGTACTTAGGTTAGGGATTTTCTCCCTATATCTTTCAACATGTCTCACACATATAATTTTCATTCACATCACTGTCATTCAAATTGTAATTTGAACATGTATGATTGTTATTCAAGAGCATAGATCTATAAAAATAAAAACATGTACACATAGAATAAGATTAACTTAAAATCACCTTTGTGTATGTGGACATTGGCCTAGAAACACCAACAAATGTAGTAGATGGACCAAAACTTAGTTGGCCAAAAAATGTAGTAGTGGGCTATGAACATGATAACATTGTATCCTCCTGCAACATAAAAAATTACATATATATTATTTAATTTTCTATGTAAATTAATCATTAGATTTTAAATATAAATATGACTAAAATTTAACATGTAAAATAAAAATATACCTATGTATGTGTAGTGACCAATGTGTGTACACAAAATGTACAATCCAAAAACTCATTGCTTTAACTACATCATCTAATCCCTTAGAAGCACCACCATCATTAGTAAAAGGTCCAATAAATATAACACTACTACATCTATAATGGTGATGTTGGGTATGCATGCTAGATGGAGTATATCTAGAATCACTCTTAGAAAGCCTACTTGTATGCTGAATCAATCTATTAGTAAGCACACTAAGCACATGAAAAGTGTCAATCTCCATTCCTTCCTTCACCATGTAAGGAATCTAAGGTTGAAGTGTATTTTGGGTAGGGACCCTTGTAGTTTGATTAGGTGTATGTCATACACCTAGTCTGTCATACACAAAGCCTTTCTCTCAATCCTAAAACTTTTAATTACAAAAATACTTGGGAATCTCATTGAGTAAAAACTCACACTAGAGTTTCCTTAAAAAATATAATGGAACCTTGTGGTTGTTACATAGTGGGTAACTAAACACCATCTACCATAAGTCCAAAAAATTGTGTATAATCAAGTTATTGTGGCATAAGTGGATTGAAAATGTACGAGGAGATGAATTACTATATAACCAACACCATTGAGAGGGGCACTAATCTAGAACATAAGTACAATGAACACTAGGGCTTCAAAAAATGGAATTCAAAAATGACTTCATGAGATCATCGTAGTATAATTTAGGTAAAAAAACTCATGTTAACTAGTCACCAAGTATATTATGATAAGGATTTCTGTTTAATGGAGTGTTTCACACATAAAGAATCAAATTATCAATTCTATTGAATTTATTATTAAGGTGTCAACTATCCATTTTGTTAAAGTATTAAACCATTTTGTTAAAATAGTCTTGAACTCAAATTCCACTTCAATTTTTATAGTGACAAGGGTAATTTAATCAAATTATCAATTTTATTGAATTTATTATTAAGTTCTCATCTATCCATTTTGTTAGAGTAAATATTCATTTTGTTAAAGCAGTCTCAAACTCAAATTCCACATCATTTCTAATAGTGTCAAGGGTACTAAATATTACAGGTACATTTTGGATTCAACATGAGTCATGTTAAATTAGTCATCTATATATTTAAAATCATTATGTGGGGTTGTTAGTAGTTGGTTCATTATAAGCCTTTCAATAGGAAGGTCATGGGGCAATTACATCAAAAATAGAATTCAATTTCATCTTTTATGGTGTCAGACTATTATACTTGCTATGAATTTTATTTAAGATTTGAACTTAGTCTTATCTATTATCACTTTATATAAAAATTACATCGCAAGTTCAAACCTAGCATCATCCTATATGGTATTAAGATTTAGAACTCAACAATAATAATACTTAGGGCTCAAACCCAATTTTCATCCCTTATCGGATTGGTTCTTTGAACTTAGCAAAAATTGTGCATAAAATTTTAAATTGGGTTTTCATCCCTTATAATGTCATACCTGTACACTCGACAAAAATTATCCTTAATATTTGAATCAACCTCATCTCTTATGATATTGGGTCTTTATAATCAAAAAATGTTTAGGTTCAGTTTTTTTAATCAAAAAAATTTAAAAAGGAGAAGATTTAATAATATTTAATTGTAAGATAATTATTTTAGATAAAATATTATAACTATATGTATTGTAGGTAATTTGAAAGGGAAAATATATATGTTTTGACAAATTTAACAATTCTTGGTATGTTTAATTGTAAAATTTGAAGAAATATTTTTTCAAAATTAAATTTATTAGAATATTTAAAATTAATTAATTGACAAAAAAATAACCCCTAAAATCTAATTTTTTTCATAATTTAAGAACTTTATAATCAACAAAAATTACATTGATATTTCATTTAAAATTGATCTCCAATAAACTCTTTTTAAACCAAGCAAATTGACAATCATCTTTCAAACATTAAAGATTATTTTTGGTTTGCACTCCACACCTTATTAGTTGTGTTCTGGAAGAATCTATAGATTTCACTTTTGAAATAACTTGATTTTTTTCAATCAATTAAATAGCTTTAAACATATATCACAAAAAATGTAAATTTCGTATAAAGTTTAAAACCTAAATAATGACATATTGTTGAGATGTTATTTGAGAATATTCCACCCTAATCATTACCATCATCGTCATATTTATATACATTTAATCTAGTTTTTACATGTGTCCCTTGATCTGATGTAGAGTGATCTCTCTAATTGTCAAAGACATGACTAATATCAAATAACAAAAAAAACTTGTAAGCTTTTATGGGGGTCATTGAATGGCCTCCACTGCTCATAAAAACTCTCAACATTTGCATCTCAGTCATTAATGATTGTAACCTTTTTCCCTATTAATTTATTTTAAGAAACATGGATTACTATCATTATTTTTCCATGACATCACTAAATTAATTATTTTACAACCCAATAGGGTAAATGTCCCAATAGTGGTGTACCCTAACTTTGGATAGCAAATTAGGGTATCATAATATTAAAGTAAACTCCAAAAATTTTACCCATTTAATATGTCATCTTAACTCTTTTAACGAATGTTTCAAATTCTAACTCATTATACATATTACGATATAATTGATTTTGTCATGAAAGGTCATAAAATACATTTTTTAACCTATGACCAAAACTTAACCTTTCAAGTACCAATAACGATGTGTTAGAGTATCAATAATTGAATCTTATTTATCAAGATGTGATTGGTTAATTTTAATGTTATAGAGAGAAAAATTTACCAAGAATTAGATACTACATGCACCACTACTAGTGCACTTTAATATTTATTCACACCAATACATTTCATAAATCGAACACCCCTGAACAAAAATTCTATTCCACCATTGGTAGGTGCACCACTACTAGGAACTTTCCCATTTTATACTTATTAACAAAAAAAATAACCCATAATTTTCATAATCACTAAATAAATTATGAATATTTATTTTAATTATTAAGAGAAGAAGATCAGGAATAGTTATTAGTTTATTTTAATGGAACATGAATTGAATATAAATTTAACCATAAAATATAATTAATTTTTATTGGGAAACTTTTTATTAGTCAAATTTAAAAATTAAAGATATTTATCATGTGTAGTTTTATTTAATGGTTAACTATTAGGATTCATATTAAAAAAAAAAAAAAAAAATTCACTGCCAAATTTTTATATATGCCCACTCAAGGGGTAACACAAAGTTATGCCCTAAATATTTAAGACATTTGAGATGTCCACATTATTTTTTATTTCTATTCTCGAATGTTAAGGCTGAGTAAATAATGCAAAAAGATATACAAGTTATAGGGAATATTTAATTATCTAAATATATTTATCAACATTTCTTAGTCTTACACCCAATTAGGAAGGCTCATATCCAATGCATAGGTTAGGTATTCATAATGACATCAAAGGTTGATTAGCATTGCTTAATTTTCAACCCTATTGAAAATCAAGGAAGCCTTACGTCAGTGAATACTTGTGCAAGAAATCTTTTTGTTAGCATGTTGTTTGATATATAACATTAGACACTTATTATTTTTCATTCATATCAAACCCAACTTATAGTACATTTAAATTTACTAACAAATCCTTTTTATTATTAACCAATGATAAATATACATGACATTACTATAAATCAATGACAACTTGTTACTTAAGATTTGGAAGCCAACAATCATTTTTTGTTAGTAAATATAGTCAAAATTAATATAATTATACACACTATATAATATATTCCATTAAACTATTAGTTTCCAGCATGGCACACAGTTTCTATCTTGTGACATGCTAGCAAATATGTAATGGATCTCATGGGTTGGACCACTAAAATGGTGGGGAAACTTCAAAATTACACTAAAATGCTCTCTCCACACCAATATTACTAATTTATCAAGGGTATTTATATTAAAATGTTGAAGATAGAGACACATGCATGCCAAAATTTTAGTACACTTTTGATCTAATAAAAAAGATCCAACTGTTTATTTTCTATAGGGATGTGTCATTAGATCTTAAATAGATTGCCTAACAACATTAAAACTAAACATCATGGGTTTAGTATTAGAAATAACTACCATAAGATTTATCATGCTTCCATTCATTATTGGTATCATTATCGATTTTACTTCTAATTAAATCAATTAACATCACAAAATATGCAAATATTAGCCTTTAAATAAGTAAAAATCAAGGGAACCAACATTAAAATCTTGGTGCCATGTTCTTTACACCCCAATATTAACCTATTTTTTTTTTTTTTGTATATTTGCACATACACATACATATCACCCTTAATCATATACAAATGTGATTATATCTATAATATAAATGCATTTATTTAAAGGACATATATTACCCATTAATATTATGTTATAGACTAGAGAAACCTTATATCTATAAATCCCAATATTAATACTTTTTTATATTTGCTCTTATTAATTTTTGTGTACTATTTCTACTTTTACTATGATCACATTATAAATTTTCAACCAAAATCAACTTAAAAAAATTTAAGTTGTGCTATTAGTTATTAGACCTGACCTATCAAGATCTATAGGTTTCATTTTTAAAATACCTTTGATTTTTTTAGTCAATATGATGGATTTAAACATATGTCAGAAAAAATGTAATTTTTTTTTATAAATTTTAAAATCTAAGTAATGGCATATTGTTGGGGGTATTCTTCTATAATATTCCACCCTATTTATTACCAAATTTAAATGTATTTAATTTAACAACTCTATAAACATATTTAATATTGACTATAGTACCAAAAAAAGGATAACCAAACCTGTCATAATTTTCTCACATGTATATTTCTATCCATGAATAGGATATCTTGTACATGAATAGTTAGAATAGATAGATATTCATGTCCAACATGGATCCACTTCCATATATTATGTTCCCATGTTTTGAGTTGGGCAGGGGCTAATATCTATTGTGAATAGTTCATGGGTTTATGTTAATATAAATCACATGTATTTATTTTTAAATAATATAACTCAAAAAACATCAATATTCCATGTGTATTGGAGACTTGTCACTTTTAAACAAATGACTTTATATATATATATATATATATATATATATATATATATATATATATATATATATATAAGAATTAAAAATCATTTGTTATCATAACTAAAATTGTATAACATTGTTAGCATAAAAATTCAAAAATTGTATCTCTATACTCATATGTATGTCTCACATATATGTATAATTTATTCTTTAGTAATTGAAACTAAAAACCAAAAAGAAATTAAATTATGAACTGTAGAGAGTTGGACTAAATATTATAAATATTATAACAAGATGAGTAAGAGTTATAAGATCTTAATTGTAAGCAACATGTTCATATATGTTAATTTTGTTCTTGACTCAATGAACTTTTATGAAAGAATCTACTAATCGCAAGTGATACACAGAATGATGATAATCGATTTTTGACCCAAAAATAAAAAATAAAGTATAGAAAAAAATGAAAACCCATACTCTTCCTAGGTGTTCACCCAAAATAAGGCATATGGGTGAACTATCATATATGTTATTTACTCACATCTATTTCTCCCTCTAATAACTAGATTCCACATCTGTTCTCTTCTATTTGATGATGCTTTCCTTTCAATTCAAACATAATATTAAAAGAGAAATTAACAAAAATAAGATGTTAAATCAACATGATATAGTATTCAAATGATTAAATTAAGTCAAATACCCATGAAAACATATAATTTTAACATTACATCAAATGAAGTAAATCACATACCAAACTAACAAATGTTAGTTCATCACTATTTTTAGCACAAAAATGATATAAAAACACATCATCAAATATGTATAGTTAAATATAAATGATATATAATTTGAATATTATATTGAATGAAGTGAATCACACATTAACTTAACAAATATTTTTCCCTCACTATTTTTAGTAGAGTAACAATATAAAATACATGGTCAAATTTACATAGTTAATTGCATATGGTTGTCCAAACCCCACAACTTACCCATGTTACTCTTACCATCCTGCATACATTCCAAGCATAAATAAAGTTATTTGTTTAATATATGGATCTAAAATAAGTCTTATTTATTGATTGATATGTAATTTATTATATAATAGGCATTTCATAAGTCATAAGCAATGAGTTTACATTACAAATTTATAAGCAAACTCTTTTCTCTATTTATAATTATTAATTTTTACATATAATTTATTAAGACATTAAATTTATATTACAAAATGATATGCAAACTCAATTTTAAACAATTTACAATATAAAAGTAGGACTAATTACTACTCAACCCGATGAATAACTTGCTTCCAATTATTAAGGATAAATTCAAAAGGTAAGAGGAGTGGGAGGAGGGACTTATTTGAATTCTGGGTGGGTTTCTGAGGAGAATGCTAGAGAGGAGGGAGACCCTGATGATAAAGCGAGTGGAAGCCCACACTGGTGTGGCTATCATAATGTTAGATCGAAGGCCATTCACAAAGAAGTGGTTTTTTGTGAGAATGATAGGCATAAAATAAGAGGCCATATTACTATTAAATCCTTCAAAATCTGTGATGAGACCCGATCTTTATTTTCTCTCAGCCGTCGACTTTGGACCTATGTGTTGACCAACTATGGAGTGGACCATGCAATTTGGAGAATGGCTGGCATAAAAAAAGAAATGCGTTTTCCACGGTTCCTTGGATTTGAAAAGACGCTGATATACTCAGCAGACCTGGTATTCACCTTGTGGAATGGTGTAGGTGCAAATCCCTACTATTGGAATAGGCTTGGAGCCTTGAGTGGGTATTAGAAAAATGAAGCAGGGGATGTCGTAGTCCCTCCCCTTCTATCTTTACCCCCAAATACATGGTTGCTCTTCTATGGACCACCTATGGGATGGGTGATGGAGTATCCCACCCAAAGCTTCTTTTTTGGGATGAGATGGTTATTAGAGAAACCCACTCCCTTAATTCTTTGACTGTCATGGAGGTTAGAGGTTTCCATGTTTTAGCGTTTACTAGTTTTATGGAAAATAAATAAGTACATATGTTTCACCTAAGCACTATAAGTACCTTATTTTATCTTGATGTGCTAAATTTTGAAGAAAGATGGCATTTGGGCTTAGGAGGGCCTTATTTTGCTAAAGGCATGCTTTGTTGTGTTAGAGTAGATGATAGAAGATTTTGCCTTTGTTCTTTATGAGCTCTAGGATTCTTAATTTTCCACATAAGATTTTATGGAATCACATCTGAGATTGATGAGGCCTCCTTGGGTGATGTAGTTTTATTTAGATATGTTTGCTCTTATGTTACACACAAGGTTTATGGAAAATGTGTGAAAAATATGTTGAAGATCATACCTGTGGAGGATTGTACCCAGCTTTGGTTGATTTAGATTGGGGTGGATATAGGAAACCCAACCAAAACTTGTTATATTCGAGTGGAGGTTAGAGGAATCCACCTTGTAGGGTTCAGTGGGAGGAAAAGACCGCTTGAAGTGTCTTAGATGAGCAGAGTTTGTGCGGAAGTCATAGGTGGCAGAAGACCTTCTCCTAGAAAACTCTTGCTCTATATAGTAAGTCTTAGGGAAGTCACGTTGAAGGGCGTTAGCCTTTCAAGTTTCATTGAATTCTAACATCTTTGATGGTGCTAAGGTTGTGGGTACTTCAAAACCCTCATTTTATGGTTGTGGGAGCCTCAAAACCCTCTTATTGTTTGTTTCACCAAGGTTGTGGGATCCTTCTAACCTCTTGGTTCTTGTAATGATTGTAGGAGTTTTAAAACCCTCTTGCAGTGCTTATCATAGTTTAGGGAGCCTTAAAACTTCCTTGTTGTTTGTTTCACCAAGGTTGTGGGAGCCTCCAAACCCTCTTCTCATACTTGTTATGCTTGTGGGAGCCTTAAAACCCTCTAGCCATGCTTTTTAAAAGTTGGGGGAGCCTCCAAACCCTCGTGGTTGTGGGTCCATTTGTCAAAACCCTCTCTTTGGTTGTGGATGCAATTATCAAAACCCTTACTTATCCAGTTCATAGCTCTGACTTCAAAAATGTTTATCCTATCAAAAAAAAACAAAAACTGATACTCAACATTTATTTTTCACCCTCTTCTAAAGAAATTCAGGTTTTCTATTGCTCATTAAAAATAAGCCTTTTTTCCTACTTATGCTAGGTTTAGTGGTGACCTGAACTTCAACCTATAACATAGTTTATATATTTCCTCTTCTATCTCAGCTAATAACACCCGCTATATAATTTTGTTCTACTATATGCGCAGATTTCACTATAGAAGGGAAAGGACATTGACGACGAGTGCCACGATTTGCCGAGTGTGGTATATGTTTCCCGTGAAAAGCGACCTCTATATCCTCATAATTTTAGGGCCGGTGCTCTCAACGTTCTGGTAATGATGTCTCTGCCTCCATCTCATTTTGCTACTTTCAGTCTTCATACGAATAGTCATGTTAATTTCATTCAAACGATGTTTACAGATTAGAGTCTCTTCTGTTCTGAGCAATGCTCCGTTCATTCTTACTCTGGACTGTGACATGTACGCCAACAACTGTGAAGCCTTCCGAGAAGCTTTGTGGCTTTTCATGGACCCTCAAACTGGGCACCAGTTTGGCTATGTCCAATTTCCCCAAAGGTTTCACGGCATCACAAAAAACGATTTCTATGCCAATCATCTCATGAGACTCTATGATGTGAGTATGTTCATCTACAACTCATACTCCAAAACACATATACAATTATGAGAAAAAAGGCCTTTTTAATAAATTGCCGTATGCAGGTACTATTTAGAGGACTGGATGGAATTGAAGGACCATTATACGTTGGCACTGGATGCCTTCATCAGAGGAACATCTTCTGTGGAAGTGAGCCACAGCATTATAACTCGATAAACTTAATCAGAGAGCTTATTCCTTTATCAAATTTATGCATTGAGAAAGCAAGCCCATCCAAGAGATTGGACGAGGGAAAAGAGCTTGTCAGATGCAATTACGAGGAGAACACCTTGTGAGGAAAGTGTGAAATTTGTAGCTACAGCTGCATCAACCTGAAAGAAAGAAAACAAAGCAGCAAGAAAAAAGCAGAGTACAAAGAAGAAAAAAAATAGAGCAAGAACAATCTGCAGATTCTATTATATTTCCTTAATAATAAAAAAGGCCTTAACAAAGGTTACAAAAGTTAATCAATCGCAGCAAAGAGAAGTGGTGAAAGAGACAGAAAAGCAGAGTTCAACTGCTGTTTAACCATCCTTGTTTGCATGAAATTATGCATTAGTTAGCTTAGATAAACATGCAATTAGCTTGGTGTTGGACTGCCCTGAGGGAGAGAAATTGACGCTAACACCCCCCCTTAAGCTAATTAAGGAGAAAAGAAAAAAAGAAGAGGAAAGAGGGAAAACCCTATGGGAACAAAACCCCCCCTCAAAAGAGACACTCACTGCACATGGAAGCTATTGTGTTGCAGTGTTCTTCACACCAAGAAGGTCTTGTAGAAAATGAAACTTTTGCTCAGTGAATGTCTTCGTGAAGATGTCGGCAATCTGTTCAGAAGTGGCACAGTACTGCAAGTTGATGACTTTATCATGTATCAATTCACGGATGAAGTGCATGTGGATCTCGATGTGTTTGGTCCATTGCTGTTGTATGGGATCTCTACAAACCTTCAGTGTACTCTGATTGTCACATGAAATGACAGTCGGACGATGAAAGAGGATACCAAGCTTAGTTAGGAAGTGTTGCAGCCAAATGACTTGAATGGTGACGTTGACTGCACCTCTATATTCAGCCTCTGTTGATGATAAAGCAATGGTAGATTGCTTCTTACTTGACCAACAAATGGGCCCTAATCCCAAACTAAGAACATATCTTGAACTGGACTTGCAATTAATGTTATCACCAACCTAGTCAGAATCAGTGTAGCTAATGACATCCAAAACACAACTTGCTGAATAATGAATCCCATAGTAAATGATTCCGTGGACATAGCGAAGTATACGCTTGGTAGCCTTCCAATGTAGCTCATGTGGCTCTTGCATGTATCTAGAAACAACCCCCACTGCATATGAGAGATTTGGACGAGTGTGAGTGAGATAAAGAAGACTCCCCACAAGTTGATAGTAGTGTGTGCAATCAACCAATGGTGTATCCTTGCCATCTTCAAGCTTGACCCCTGATAGGAAAGGTGTGACAGTTGACTTGCAGTCAGTCATGTGAAACTGAACCAAGAGATCTCATGCATACTTGGATTGAGCAACTATGATTCCTGATTGATTCTGGCCGATTTCAAGGCCAAGAAAAAATTGTAGGAGACCCATGTTTGTCATAGAAAATATATCATGCAAAACAATTTTAATTTCAGCAATGGCGGTGGGTGAATCACGTGTTATTAGTAGATCATCTACATAGACTACTATGAGCAACAAAGAATCAGATATTCTTAGTATATAAACATTTAGATCAGATTTACATCGTATGAAATTTTGAGACAGAAGATAAGAATCCACTTTAGCATACCAAGCTCTAGGTGCCTACTCGAGGCCATAGAGTGACTTCTTGAGTCTACATACCAATGAGGAATTTTGTATATACCCTTGTGGCTACTCCATGTAGATCTCCTCCTCGAGATCACTATGAAGAAATGCATTCTTCACATCCATGTGATGAACCTCCCACCTTCTAGATGCTGTAATGGCAAGAGCCAATCGAATGGAGTCCATTTTTGCCACTGGAGCAAAAGTCTCATCATAGTCAATGCCATGAACTTGTTGAAAACCTTTGGCGACCAACCATGCTTTGTATCTGCTCACATGTCCATCTACTGATTTCTTTGTCCTATAGACCCATTTACATCTGACAAGCTTGCAATTGGAAGGAAGTGGAACCAAATCCCAAGTTTAGTTTGCAATGAGGGAGTTTTACTCCTCATCCATGGTTGCTTCCCAAAGAGGATTCCCTGTAGCTTTTGCATAAGTCTGAGGGTCAGATGCTAGAACCACACAAGCATGCATCAACATGATCAGCTCGATAGCTAAGAGTGCATGAAGAACTTCATATATATCAGCTAAGCTCCTTGTTCTTTGATTTTCCACATGGGATATTGAATCATCACTAGAATCCAAATCAAGGATTGGTTGTGGATCAACATATGCATGCTCATGTTCTTCTGAATTAGATTCAAAAATATTTGAAATAAGATTAGAATGATTGCATGTATCTCTGAGATCTGTAAGAGGAGGAAGCATAGAGGTGGTGACATGTTGTTCCTGAGATGCATGTGGAAGACTTTCATCAAAGTAGACACTCCTCTCAATGAAGAGTGTTTATGTGGAAAGATCTAGTAGTCTGTATCCCTTTACACCATCTGGATATCCAACAAAGATGCATTCTTTGCTTTGAGGGTCAAAATCCTTCCTCTTATCTACAGGAATGTGTGCCCAAGCATGGGATCCAAAGACGTAGAAATGTGTGACTTCTGGTTGCATGACTCTCCATGCTTCAAAAGGTGTTTGTCCTATGACAAATTTGTGAAAAGATCTATTCTATATGTACAAAGCATAGTTGATTGCTTCAGCCCACAATTTAGAGGGAAGGGACCTAGCATGCAACATGCAGCTAGCCATCTCATTCAAAGATCGGTTCTTCCTCTCAGCTACTCCATTTTACTTTGGAGTGTATGGAACTGTGTTTTGCAATTGTATTCCTACTTCACCACAAAGATGTTGGACATCATTGTTGACATACACCCTTCCATTATTTGTGTGGAGGATCTTGATCATTTTCCCAAACTACTTCTCTACATGGGCTTTGAAAATCTTGAGATTCACAAACACCTCATATTTGAATTTGAGAAAATACAGCCATGTGTATCTTGTGCAATCATCAATGAATGTTACCACATATCTGTCTTTGCTCATGGAAGGTTCAGGAAATGGACCCATAATGTCACTGTGAACAAGCTCTAAAGGAGAAGAGGCTCTCCATGCATTCTCCTTTGGAAACTTTTCTTGTGGATGTTTTCTAAGAGCACATACTTCACAAATTCCATCAGAAAATTCTATCGCTGGCAAGCCTTTAACCATTCCCTGTTTGTTAAGTTGTTACATCTATCTAAAATTTAAATGACTAAATCTTTCATGCCAAATTCTACTTTCATCATTTGCATGTGTTGGAAGTAAAATAGAATTAGATTTAGCAACAAAATCAGAAAAAGTGTATAGATGAGATTGATGATTTGCCTTACCAATAACAATTTTGGAGTTGTCTTGCATGTCAAATATGGTCACCGAATCAGGGGTGAATTCAAATCTCATACCGATTCCAGTATGTGTCATTTGATACACAGAAAGAAGATTAATAGAAAGATTTGGAATATGTAAGACATTCTCAAAACTTCCAATTCCAACCTCTACCCTCCCTATTCCAGTTACCTCTACAGGAGAACTGTCTCCCATGAGAATAGGAGAACCAGAATATGGTTTCAAAGAAGAAAGAGCATCTGTTGTGGCTACCATGTGGTGTGAAGCTCTAAAGTCTATGATCCATGCATCTGAAGAAGTATGAATAGAAATCAATGCATGAGCATTGTCTCTTGTTTCAAGTGCTTTTTCTTTCTGCTTCTTCTTAGCACTCTCAGGGATAAGGCTACCAAGATTATGTTGTTGAAGTGTCTGAGCCATGAGATCAATGGTCTTCTTCATGCATGATGATTCTGGATGGTACCCACGGTTGCAATAGTTGCACTTTGATTGGCCCTTTTTATCCTTCTTTTCTTTTGAGCCAGTAGATCCATTTGGAAGTTTGGGATTGCCTTCCTTTCTTAGATATGAATCCTTTTTCATTTTGCCTTTGAATTTTTGGTTGGATTTGGAATTGTTCTTCCCACTTGCTTGCACAACAAGTGCATGAGCTTTGGAATTCTTCAATGTGCTCATCTTTATAAGCTTATCCTACTCATGTACTAGAGACTCAATGAAGGTATCTAGTGTGGGCATCTTCCAAGTTGCTCCTATTGTGAGCCTAACTGTGTGGAAATCAGAGACAAATACTGCATATTCTAGACCCAACTTTGATAGAATAGCAAGGATTAATTTGCTTTTTTCCTTGGATTTGTCAATACCAGATCCTTTGAGCTAAAGCAATAAGGCCTTGAACTTTGTGAAAAAATCTTGAATATTATCAAAAATCCTTGGATCTAATGAGTTGAGCTCATTTTCAAGGATATGACCCTGCATTTGATCTTGCTTTCCAAAAAGAGTCTCCAATGTATTCCAAACTTGGTTTGGAGTTGTACATGCCTCAACATGAAACAATGATTCTAGAGAGATGGATAAGCATAGCAAACCAAATGCTTCATCCATGTAGTTGAAGTACTTAGATTTTTCAACTGCTGGATTGGGTTCAACCTCTGTATTCATAACTATCTGATAGAGGCCTCTACTTCTGAGCTGAAGTAGAATCTTTGGCTTCCAATCAAAATAGTTGTATGGTGTGAGAATGGCAGAGGGTAAACATTCCATTTTTCAACTCTGATCTTCTATATCTACAAAAAAATACTGTACTTCTTCTTTTTGGCAACCTAGCTTTGATACCATGTGAAATTTGTAGCTACAATGACATCAACCTGAAATAAAAAAATAGAGTAGCAAGATAAAAATAGAGTACAAAGAATTAGAAAAAAATAGAGCAAGAACAATCTGCAGATTCTGTTATATTTCCTTAATAATAAAAAAGGCCTTAACAAAGGTACAAAAGATAACCATCCGCAACAAAGAGAAGCGGTGAAAGAGACAGAAAAGTAGAGTTCAACTATTGTTTAACTATCCTTGTTTGCATGAAATTATGCATTAGTTAGCTTAGATAAACAGGCAGTTATCTTGGCATTGGACTGTGCCTGAGGGAAGAGAAATTGATGATAACAAAAAGAAGGCAAACACATGTTGAATCTTTTGACAACTACTTATTACCATCAAATGTGGGGGGAATAGTTTTTGAACTAAAACTTTTCTTATTGCAGGCTGGTGTGCTGTATGACTGTGCAGTGGAAGATGTAGTGATGGCCTTTGCCATACAGTGTAGAGGATGGTAATATATTTTCTATACTCCCACTCAAGATGCTTTCATTGGGTATGCACCTGCTAATATCAATGACACGTTAACCCAAAATAAAAGATGGGAGACAGGTCTACTAGAGATTTCAGCGAGTAAGTTTAGTCCATTCACTTATGGCATTTGCCATATAGGAATAGCAGAGAACATGGGATACATCCATTATTGCCTATGGACTACGGCTCATTTCTGGCCTTATGCATGCTTAGCGGCCTATCACTATTTCGTTAGGTATTTTTTGTGATTTTTGTTTGTATATTCCAATCAAAGAAAACATAATGATTACCCACTTTTATTGAATACGATTGTATCTGGCAGGTTTCAAATCCGTGGTTTCTGGTTATTGCATTTTTGTCAACATGTACATATGTATTAGTGTAATTGAGTTTATGTAAAATTTTAAATAAAATTAAATCACAGCCAAATATATGCAATATTCGTAATACAAAAGAAATAAGAATTGCAAAAATAAAAAATACTTCTTCCTCAAAAAATTGGAATCATTCTCCTTCTTCTTGAAAATAAAGATCAATTACAATGTATTAATGTAATTGCATGTGAACATGCTTTTCTAATTATTGAATAAAATATTTTAAATTTATCTAAATAATAATTTGCATATAATAGCAACTAAAACTAACTCTAGCCTTTCTAAGGCTTTATTTTTTCTAAAAAATATATTAACTAAAAATTAACTATCTAAATTTAGCTCCACAAAAAAAATTTCATGCAAACTAAATTTACACTAATAGTCTAAAAATAGAACTGAGTGAACTACACTTTAGCATCACTTTTCAACATACTCCCCCTTGATGCTGAGCGGGCTCACAATTTGATCTCTGAGTGTCAAAAACTGATATGTTGCAACTGCTTTCATGAAGATATCTGCCAATTGTTCTTTAGTGTTGATGTATTTCAATTCTACTACCTTCATCTGCACTAAATCTTAGATAAAATGATGCTTTAAAAAAATGTTTTGTCCTACTGTGATGGATTGGATTCTTGGCCAATTTAATAGCACTAATGTTATCACAAAAAATAACTGTGGGCTGAACTTGAATCTCTCCAATTTCTTCAAGAAGTTTTCTAAGCCATAATGCTTGTGTACCGACTGAAGTGACTGTAACATACTCTGATTCTGTAGAAGAAAGGGAAACTATACTTTGTTTCTTTGAGCTTCAAGTAATCAAACTAGAATTTAAAAAAAAACAATTCCTAGATGTTGACTTTTGGTCATCCAAACTACCTCCCCAATCAGGATCATTAAAACCAACAAGATTGATTTTTTTATAAGTGTAGTAATGAATACTAAAATCTAGTGTGCCTTTCACATACCTCAAAATTCTTTTGGCTGCCTTCATATGTATTTATGATGGCTCTGTCATGTACCTTAAAATAAGTGAAACTGAATAAGCAATATCAGGTCTTGTATGAGTTAGAAACATTAAGCTTCCAATAATACTTCTATAGGTTGTCTCATCAACTCTTTCAGCACCATCATCTCTACACAACACAACTCCATGAGCAACTGTATTGGAGACTGGTTTACAATCAACCATATCAAATTTCTTCAACATATCTTCAGCATACTTTGTTTGACAAATAATTTTTTTTTCTCCCTTTGATAAACCTCCATTCCTAAAAAATATTTCATGAGGCCTAAATCTTTCATCTCAAATTCATTCATCATGGAAACTTTGAATTCATCCTTCATCATAGAACTGCTACGCATATGCAACAAGTCATCAACATACAAATTACAATTAGAATATCATTACCTTCTTGTTTGTAGTAAAGGGTAGGTTCACTCTTACTTCTTTGAAATCCATTCTCTTGAAAATATCCATCAATCTTAGCATACCATGCTCTTGGTGCTTGTTTGAGGCCATACAAAGCCTTCTTTAACATGTAGACATGATTTTATTTTCCTTGCACTTCAAAACCTTGTGTCTGTTCCACATATACTTCTTCTAAGTACCCATTCAAGAAGGCACTTTTCACATCCATATGATGGATGCTCCAATTCTTTTGAGAAACTAATGAAATCAACATTCCAATGGTCTCTTGTCTTGCTACTGGTGACAATGTCTCTTCATAATCAATGCCATACTTCTGTGTGAAGCCTTTAGCAACTAATCTCACCTTATTCCTTTCAACACTTCCATCAATGTTACACTTACTCTTGTAGACCCATTTAGTGCCAATCTTCTTCTTGTCATGTGGAAGCTTTGTAAGCTCCCAAGTGTCATTCCTGTTAATCGAATCCATCTCTTCTTGCATTGCTTGCATCCAAACTTCATTAGTATATGCATCTTCAAAACATGATGGTTCAAAATCAGCCTTGGTAAGTAAAGCAAAATTCAGTGTCTCACCTCTTGGATTTTCTTCATGTGCTTGATTTGAAATCCTTTGATAAATGTCACTCAATCTTCTTACCTTGCTTGTAGAACTAGGACTTAAATCTGTACTTACACTTGGAATTGAAAAACTAGATGATGGGTTACTTGGTGGATTTGTAGCACTTGGAACATAAATATTAGTGGGTTACCCATGATCAATATCATCCATAATAACTTCATTTAAAATAGATTTTGACTTTTCCATATGGCCTTTTTTTATGACCATAAACTCCTCCATCAAAAATCACATCTGTTGACAAAATAAGCCTATTAGTGAGAGGATTATATAACCTATAAGCCTTACTTTCCTCACTATATCCAACAAAAATACATGACTCACTTTTGGGATCTAACTTTTGCCTCTTTTGATCAGGAACATGAACATAGGCTAAGTAACCAAAAAACTTTAAAATAATTAACATTTGGCTTTTTCTCATACCAAGCTTCATATAGAGTCATCCTATCAAGTGCACTAGTGGGACTCCGATTGAGAATATATGTTGTTGTAGCAACTACATCTCCCCAAAAAGAATTGCTTAATCCCTTTGTTTTTAGCATGCTTCGTGCCATCTCTACCACTGTATGATTCTTCCTTTCAGCTACACCATTTTGTTGAGGTGTGTATGTAGTGGTGAGTTGTCTTTTAATGCCATGCATATCACATTAATCTTGAAAGGCTTTTGAACAAAATTCTCCTCCATGATCAGTCCTTAAGCATTTGATTTTTCACCCTTTGTCATTTTCTACAAGGGCTCTAAACCTCTTGAATGTCTCAAGAGCTTCACCTTTGGTCTTCAAAAAATAAACCCAACACTGTCGTGAGTAATCATCAATAAATGTAATGAAATATGATGACTTACCCAAACTCTTTGTCTGCATAAGACCACAAATATCTGAATGAACTAATTGGAGTGGATAATGAGCCCTCCATGCATTGCCTTTTAAAAATTTCTCTCTTGCATGTTTTCCTTTAGCACATCCTTCACAAACTTCCTTGCGCTCTTCAACCTTAGGCAAACTAGAAACTAATGCTTTTGATGTTAGGATCTTCAAACTATGAAAATTTAAATGCCCATACTTGAGATATCACAACCAACTTGTATACTCATATGCCATATTGACAAGGTTTTTGTTATGTTCACAAAACTTCAATGGGAACATCCTATTCTTCTTCATAGGCACAACTGTTACCACCTTATTTCCTTGATTCTTATCATAAATTATACATTTTTGATTTTCAAATACAACTTTATAATTCTTCTCACATAATTGTCCAACACTCAACAAATTATGCTTTAACTTTGGAGTGTAATAAATGTCTTTAACACTCTTCATACCTTCTTTTGTATGGACTTCCATAGCTCCTTCTGCAGCAACCTCCAATGATTTGTCAGCACCAAGCTTGATATTGGATTTAAATCTTTCATCCATTATAGAAAAATGTTTTTCAATCCCTGACATGTGGTTAGAACATCCTGAATCTAAATATCAAACATCTTTAGAAACATTTTCAGCTTTGTCATAAGATAAAAATAAATTATCTAGAGGATTCTCATCACCTTCTTGAGCATAATGAACACTTTTATCCTTATTACCTTATTTTAATCTACACTCATAATTAAAGTGGCCATACCTGTTAAAATGATAACACTAAATATTTCTTCTATCAAATCGGCCTCTACCTCTTCCTCAAAAACTACCTCTGCTTCTATTTCCTCTTGAGTAATTCTGATTTTGGCCTCTACCTTGGCCTTGATTACTTTTGATGCTACTACTGGCATCTTCATTCTTTGTGTTTTGTAATTTGGAGGAAAAATCTTTCTCATCACTTTCCCCAAATGAATCTCTCAATCTTTCTTCATGAGACATCAAAGATCCAACTAGATGATCAAATTGAAGGGTAGACAAATTCTTGCTTTCTTCTATGATTATGGCAACATGGTTCCAACTTAGTGTGAGAGTTCTCAACACCTTTTTGGTCACAACCTCATTGTTTACAATTTCACCAAGTGTAGCCATCTTATTGACCACATCTTTTACTCTGACACAATAGGTAATCACACTTTCAGCATCTTGCATCTTCAAATTCTTGAATTCTCTCTTCGATTTCTGTAACTTGACAACTTTGACTAGATCACTACCTTGGTAAGATTCTTTTAGAGTCTTTCAAGCATCCTCTATTGTCTTTGCTCCTACAATCTATGGAAATAGGCTCTTATCTAGAGCTATTTGAATATGAAATAAGGCTTGAACATTCTTCTTCTTAGCCTCCTTCTTAGTTATTTTATCATTTGCTATGAGGGCATTGCAATCAGCTGGCTTTACATAACCTGATTCAATAATCTCCCACAAATCTTTTTCTATCAAAAAAGTCATTATTTTGATACACCAATAATCATACTCATTTCCATCAAATTCTGGAATGGGCAAGAAGTTAAAATTTGACATGATATATTTTTGCCAAAATTCCAACTACTAAATCTTTAACCCAAAAGAAAAATACCTGCTCTGATACGAGATGTATAATTTTAAATAAAATTAAATCACAGCCAAATATATGCAATATTCATAATACAAAAGAAATAAGAATTTGAAAAATAAAAAATACTTCTTCAAAAAATTGGAATCATTCTCCTTCTTCTTCTTGAAAATAAATATCAATTACAATGTATTAATAGAATTGCATGTGAACATGCTTTTCTAATTATTGAACAAAATATTTTAAATTTATCTAAATAATAATTTTTCTAGCCTTTTTAAGGCTTTATTTTTTCTAAATAATATATTAACCAAAAATTAACTAACTGTCTAAATTTAGCTCCACAAAAATCTATTCATACAATTTAAATTTACACTAATAGTCTAAAAATAGAACTGAGTGAACTGCACTTCAACATCACTTTTCAACAGTTTATATATGTGGGAGGAGGTTATTTAACAAGTTGGTGAAATGAGCAGAGGATGTGGATGATAAAAGGTTTGTCTTCCTATCCATTTGGGCCTTTTCAAGTCCTTTCTAAATTATTGGAAATTTTCAAAGTGTGTTTTAGTGTGACAAGTAAAGTTCTTGATGGTGAAGCAGTTAAAAGATACGAGTCCAAGATTTTTGAATTTGGGGTGACTTCTATGCTTTTTATTCCTCTCTTTGTCATAGCACTTATACATTTGATGGCGTTAATGGGTGGAATTGTAGGAGTCATTTGAAAAGGATATCCAAGACTAAAGAGTATGTTGTTATAGCTGATATTATCGAGTTTCATAGTAATAAATAGCTATCCCATTTATGAAGGTATGTTGGCGAGGCAAGACAAAGGGAAAATGCCCACATCCATTACCATATTTTCTATTATGGATATGACAAATTTGTGTTCCATGGCTTGGGCCATATCCTAGAATTCTTAAATTTACCATGAGATTTGCCAGAAATATCCTAAAACTAGATCTCATCTAGCTGGAACATTGTAATGATATGTTGTGAATGTTATTCTAAAGTTTGTGTAAAAACATAAGTTCAAGTTTAAATATTTTCACACTAGGATAAATAACCTACAAACCTAAACATTTAAATTATACAACTGAATGGATATGTAATTATCACCAAGGATGAGATTTGATGTCCACCCCAATCTATCGATAAAAAATTCAATGATAGCCTAATATTATTCTAGATCTTTCAATAACATTTAAAAAAAATATTTAAGTATAATATATATTTTTATAATCCTTTACAATAATATTTAGAGAAAATATATAAGAACTCTTATAATCACATATGTTAGGGGCACAAATATGGATGCTTTAATCAGGTTTTATATGTTAAACTAGTCTTGTACACTTGAAAAATACATCTTAGGGATCTATCCTTTAGTTTGACCTTCTTTGTAGCTAAAAGGCTCACGTTCGCAACCTCATCAGGTGTAATAATTAATTATTAGTATAACCTTGATTATTATGTTTATCTAGATCCCCTGTAACCCCAGAACCCCTAAAATCTCATATATATCCTTCACTATCGATTATTAGACCTTGGGAACTTTTCTCCTTCCTAGACAGTTGTGTTTGGAGCATGACAACGACATCAATGTTGCTGCCTTTCATCCAATGCAAGTGTCTTTACCCTAAAATCACTCAAATTTGAAAATGTTTCAATATGTATGGTTTGGCCTAAGAATGTTATTAACATTCCATGAAGATTATTTCAAGAGAGTTACTATAAAAATTAAGTCAAAGCTTATTCATTATTCATCTAGAAATAATCAAGAATCACCTATCAAACCTAGACATACTACCAAATTTCAAAATTCACAACTAAGTGAATCTACTCTATTCATTCCTATTTTCATATCAAATTATATAAACGGTCATACTATAGGTTTGAAATACTACAAAGACAAGCCATGGGCCATATTTATCAAGTTACAAGCTAGATCACTACATGTTTCTTCATATAGTATATTGTACCCTTATGTACACACATTATCACACATAGTGGAAAACTAAATATGTTTTAAGCCCTCCTTGGAGTATTGGCTGCATAGACAACTCTCATTGATAGTGGGGTCTTTAATGTTAGTTCAATATCATAATCCTGCTAACCTATTTTTAGAAAGCTAACCTAGCCTAAGGTGGAGAGCTAAGATTTGATTTACAAACAATGATATAGAGACTATGCATGAGATCCATATAAAATAGATGAAAGGCAAAATAATACATACAAAGGCCCAGGTGATCACATCTTGATATAACAAACATTCTATATAGTACATTTGCATCTATATTTAGATAGTAACATTGACACAAGTGTCCATAGGTCGATGCAAGTATCCAAGAAATAATAAATAATATGTCTAAAATCTTATGATTATTTCTGTAATATTAGACAGCTTATTTCCACACTTGGACATCTCATACTTGTCTATGCATCAATGCATAAGTTAAGTATTATTTTTTCTTTGTGATTACATAATTAAAATGCAATAAAATTGAAAATCATAAACTAAATTATGTAATTGTTATACTTTTAAGGAATAGTTTACTTCATGATTGATTAGACTATTTTTACCAACCCTTAATTTAAAATAAGTTAAACAAGTACACCGATATTTTCTTTCTTTGAGACATTATAGAATTCCCTATAGGTTGCATGTTCAAAAAATTATGTTAACATAAATTTTAAATAGTAAATTAGAAAATTAGTTTTACTGACCTGAACATAAGATAATAAAAAATAGCATGGATATATTCCATGATTTTTTTTTAAAAAAATCATTGGCTTCACCCAATCCAATTGAATAAAATAGCCTTATAATTTTATGTTACTTCTTCCCAATAAATAAAACATGGCATTCGTCATATTCAAGCTTTGGTTTTTATTCACAAAATACTTTATGGTAGAAGGAGAAGATGGGATTGCACATAAAATGTATGGAGGGCATGCCAAGATTTACCAAAAGTTTTCCACTAAATAGGCTAGTACAAAGGTATGCATAACAATGGTCAAGAGACATATTCCAAAATAACACAAAGGATTAATAAATAATTTTAAAATAGTAAAAATTGTAAGATAACATTAAGGTTAAATATATTTCAAGCTAACATAGAGTCTTACTAAACAATTTTGAAATGGTAAAACTAATTAGATAACATTGAGGCAAAATGTTATTTACCATCTCAAAAATCTCTATTTGAGAACAATATTCAACTAATTTATATCTACACATAATTTCCCTCAAATCCAATCTAGAAAGTTGCTCAAGCATATGAAGACACAAAATATAGCTACATACCATAACAAATTTGAAAACAAAAGAAAAAATTGTTGATTTTCATTTCTTAAAACATAAAATAGTTTTTCTAAGATAAAATGAAGATATTGAAACAAAATAAAAAATTTAGAGTGAATTATTTAGTTTCATTATACTCAAATTCCTCGTAATGATTGAGTTAAGTTAATATTTTAAACATTTAATTACTTAGTAGTTTTATATGTTACTTTCATTCCAGAAAAATCTCTTAAATATTTGGGCTTTTTAAATATTAAATGTGTAATTATGTAGTAAAATATCTCTTCAAAATGAACTATATCATTTCCACATGATAATCTCTCTATTATTAAGATATTTTAAACATCAATCAAAACCATTTACATGTGAAAACCAAACAAACCCCAAACTTTCCCTAATTTATATAAACTTTGGCCTTGTTTTTTGAGGATATACACAAACACCTAATTTATATCTCCCTTGAGCCTCTTCAATATTTTTAGTATACATTTTTAGATTTCAATAATAGTGAAATAAGATGAATATAAAAGACAATATAAATTTTAAAAAATTATGCCAACAAAACAAATTGGAATGATATGAATATTAAAATTTAAGATCTTACAAATAAATAAGAAAAAGATTCAAGAAATTCCCTATATAAATTATCAAAAATCTTTAGGAGAAAATCATGAATGTGACATAACTTACTGACATTAATGTGGACATAGGTATTCTCAAGCCAAAGATAGTATCCATTAGATATTCAATCACTTGACCTCTTGCTTCCCAAGCACACACAAAATAAATAGAAAATTATCATTTATTAATATTTTTTTATTTTACTAATATGGCTTTAGATATCGATGATTGTTTGAAAACATTAGAGCCAATGAGAAGTTAACACATTAGATGAAACAAATTCCAAGGCATATGTTGAAAAAGACTATGGTTCGATGTGACCATCGGGTGATGGAAAAGTCCCATGTGACTGAAAGTGAAATGTCATGTCTAGATTAGATTCCTCCTCAAAATACATTCTCAATATTTACTAATTAAATTAAAATTTAAAGTCTTTATATTCAAAGTTAAAATTTGTGTCAGAAGGTTAAATGTGCATATGCACATGGACATAGTATTAAAATTTTAAAACTTTCTTTATTAGTATTATACTTACTTGATTTATAAAGAACCATTTATTCGAACTTTAACTACCTACACATTTAAATTTCCATTGTTAATATAATAAAAAATAAAGTGCAAACTATATTTGCAAACGTCCCTTTGATGGGAGTTATTAAATTTTGAAAAACCTTATTGATGGTTTATAATATAATGAAGTCTAAAATGCATTTAAAAACCTTTTAAAATGTTCAATATGGGTGTAAAATTGTAGGAATTGCCATCACATACCATTCTTAATTCTATGTGAGATCACAATTAAAATTCATTAATATTATTGTTATTCTAATTATTGATGCGTAAAATCATTATGTCTTAAGGTGGGTCTCTTTATCTTCTTTTACTTTTTCTACATAAGAAAAAATATTATTAATTATTCATAAAGATCATTTAAATAATGACTAAAATATAAATGAATAAAAAAACCACAAAAACTAATATCTATTTAATATGTTTATTTACAATTACTCTTGCCACTCTTTAGTTTATAAATATAATAACTTAAACAATCTCCACCCGAAATGTCATCCCTAATTTACATAAGTTTCTTAAAAATTATTTTAAATATTTTTAAAAGTTAGAATATGCATTTGAATCTTTAAATATACTTAGGGGAATTCCTATTGACCTAGGAGAAAGGTGCTAGAAGCTAAGCACCATAATTTTGTGAACAGCTAAATTTTATGTGGTATCATATTATACTTTTAAAAAATTACCCTTTTTCTTCTTAACTATTTATATCTAAGGTTTTAAGGTATGTTTCAACATACATTTTATGATATAATCAATTTTATCATGAAAAGTCATTATATACAAATTTTCCACTTATGATCAAAACCTAACTCTTTGATACCAATACATAAACTTTAAATTACAACACTTGATATTAAAAACCTAAAATCAAACATTTATGGCTAATTTTTTTTATCAAGAAATGGATTTTTTTATAGAGAGAACACTCCTATGCATAGACCCTATGTCCATCCATGTTTATTCATGTTTTACTCCCAAGAAGATCTGAACTTGCACTAATTTTTCCTATTTAAGATTGTGAGGCATGACACCAAATGTTTTGGTTAAGGGACACATCTAGTGGTGGTGCAAGGGAGCACACAGGCAGACAACATGTAGGAGGAGGCAATAGTGAAGAGTGCTAGTGTAGTAAGATGTGACCATCATCTTAGGCCAACACATTTTCTAGATTTTAGTCTCTATAGATAATGCCTATCACGTAGATATAATTTAGTGCAAATAAGACCACTAATGCATAGAATCTTTAAACACTAGGGAAATTGTTGAATTTGTTTCTAATACTTATATTCAACCAAGAGAACATTTTCATATAGGCTACTTTATGCAAGATATGACATCATAAGTATGGTTTAAAAAAATTGAACTCCAGAGTTCATATAGGTTAGATATATGTTCATTTGAAGGGTTGTTGATATCTTGGCGAGATCTTCCTATGGCTGATCTAGGAAGTGTTCCCATTTCTCAAATTTTTAAATATTTTGGGATCTCTCTTCAGATTGTTGCTTAGTTTCAAAAGACTACTAGTCACATTTGGCATTCCTAAATAGGAAGCTTTTAATTTTTGGTATTATATCTCAAGATTTAGTGATAATTTCATATATAATGTTTATCCAACATATTATATTGAAATTTGCACTCTGTCTAGAGTCATAGTAATTCTTGGTGCACATTTAAATGTATATTTTTTTTTCAATTTCTTGCCATTATTTAAGACATGAAATCCCCCTATATATTTGGTTTCAAATTTCAATGACTTAAAACATCTTTAATTGTTATTTCTCAAAAAAATTATTATACATGCTCTTAAAAAAGGATCAAGGTGTTTTATCCTTCAATAAAAAATGATTTTTGATTACTGATGCATGATAGTTTTATTGCCTATAATAGAATAAATTTAGCAAATGTAATATATTTCTTTGTAGGTTTTTAAAAATTTATTATGTGGTTAGAAATTTAAGAATCCCTTTGGGGATATAAATCTTTCCAATTCGTGTCTTATTTATATGTGAGAGATTTGATAATTTGATTTGTCTCATTTTCAAAATTGACCAAAGAGCTGGATGGTGGTCCTAGGCATATTTCTATTTTAAAATGGTCATCCTCATTTTTAATTTATGATAGTCACACATACATGTACAATCCACCTTTATTTATTCAACTACAGGTAATTCCCTATGTAGCTAAACATGATTTCTATGTTACCTACTTAAATTTAGAATTTTATAGTTATATTTCTTCTCTGAAGTACCTGCTAGCCAAAATTGGCCACCATTGGTGGGGTAGCATTTAAAATTTTGATCAACATGATCTTAACTTTGTTGATATACATTAGAAGGGTCTTGTCTTGGTCATAGTTTACCTCATAGTGATAAGCCTTATCTTATTCTTCGTATCCTTTTGAGTCTCTTAAAGTGGTCTTATTGGAAGTGAAATTAAATCACCTAGTCTTGTCATTAGAGTAATTCAATAGGGTCACCTCTAAAGTTTTTTCAAAATATTCAGGTAGTTTTGAAAATGTTAAGGTTTGATTTTGCAAGTCATTGTGGTTAAGATTTAATCATGGATAAATAAGAATAAAGGTGACCCTTCAAGGAAAAATGTTTTCCAAGCTAAGCAAGCAGACTAAAGAGAAAAATTAGTAAGTTGATAACATTATATTGTAAGGATTTTGGATAAGTTAAGTTGCTTTGGGAAAGTTTAAGATTCTTTTACCTTATCTTGTATTTTTTATTGTAAGGTTGTAATATAATTCTTTAGGAAAATTTTAAACATGAAGGTCTATACCATATAATAGGGGTCTCTTATGTTATCTACCACTTGTGAAATGTCATGCTATTTTTATTTGTCTGTACACCTTATCCAAAATGTTTTAAGACTACTTTTACAATGTTGTAACATCATTGTAACTTCCCAATCATCATTTTATAACATCCAAATAAGAGATGATGAAGAGGTTATAGTGAAGGAAAGGTGGGAAATACTTTGGAATGTTTCTCCACCTCCATACAAGTCATGGAAAGCTTCATAATCATTTGATTCATCATCTCCACTAGTCCAATAAGGTAGAATGGATAGTTTCTTGAAGAAAATATGCCTATGGAGGTCTCTTTGGAAATTTTTCATCTAAAGATAAACTTACAAACCCCTCTAAGGATCTTCCCAGACCCCTTAGACCTAAATCCATATAAATGAATGAGTTATAGATCCAAACAAGGGAAAAACCTATACCATTTCTCCATCAGGTTTAAAACTCTCATTACAATCCCAAGAAATCCCAATGATATGAAGTTAATTCATGGAAGAGAGAGAGAGAGAGTTGGGTCCACATATATTGGGAAAATAAGGGGACCCTAATTCAATTATATTTTTTGGCATTGGTTTTTTGATCGAGATCGTAAGCTTTAGGAACAATCATTCAAGAGTTAAGGTGTAAATCAATGAATTAAAATCCCAATAGCTCACTTTTGGTTGGTTTTAGAACATATGGGAAAAAGTTGATAAAATATGATTGTATTTAGTCTTGTAGGTCATAATTAGTTATCTCACACCATTTCCCAACTTCTGTTTGGCACATTCTAGCATTAGAAAGGTAAAACCTCTACTTTAAATGAGCTACAAACCTAATTGAGAAGTTATGAGCAAGGTTTTGGTTGATTTTGGATATTTTCATCCTTCAGTGACTCCCAAGTTATCCCTATAAAATTATCACACCCTATAATATTACCCTCAATTGGATATTATATATGGAAAACCTTGAAAACCATCTGTCTTAGGGTTCTACAACAAGTCCTAGATATAAAAGCGAGAGATATATGTCTGTGACTCATGACTAAGTTTTTAAATAAATCCTTGGGTGAGTTTTAGTGATGATCAAATATAAATATAACTAGATATTTAAATATTAGTGACCATCCTTAATAAAAAATATCAAACTTTTTCTATGCTTGTAAGGAATAAATATACCAAGGGGTAATGTAGTTATGCATGACAGTAGGTTGTAGGTCTACAAAGTTAAATGAGAGGGTGATTGACAAGTATTGTATATTTCATAATTGAAAATAGTCCTTATGGGAATATTTAACATCAATTTTATCACATTTTTATCATTCAATCAAATGATACCAATCACATGGCCAGTGAAGAGAGCTTTATAACTAAAACAGTCACCTAGCTGGGGTATGTCTACAAGTTGAGATGAACTAGGTACATTTTGTGATAATAAATGAATTTTAAGGGGCAACATAAGATGTGAGATACATAATAGAGATATTTGTAAAGATTTAATATTATATTTTAAGTAATGAGAACATCAAAGTGGTCAAGAACACTTGAGACAAGTAACATGATTATAAAACCTAAAAAGAAGTTTTCTTTGCATAAAGAGTTACAAATCATGAAATCAATCAAATATTGTTTTCTAATGATGATTAATTGTTCATTCATCTTAGATAATATTTTTTATAGGCTCTCATGAATAATCTTGAATAACAGTATGCTCAGTTGTACACATGCAATTTAGCAAGAACCGAGCTTAAGACACTTGGATGGGTAGTTTAGGATTGAATAAGACAACGTGAACTAATAGAAACATAAATGGAACCTCCCCATGATATAATTTAAATCTTCCTAAGAAGGATATATATATTTAAAATCTCTTACATATCAAGATAGTGAAGTTGTGTAAGGAATGAACACGCAATGGACGGTGTGCATCATAATGGAAACTAAATGGGTTGATTAAGTCAATTATAATGAACCTAAACATGTGAATAATATCATTAAAATTAAAATAAATTATATATAGGATTAATATCAATAAAATAGGCCAAACATGACAAAAAAATAGTGAAATAAGTAAGACGCTTAAATAACGCTCCTACAGGCCTCTCATAGGAAGATGAAAGAAAGGGGCATACTTTTTATGTAGATTGGAATATTAAGAGGTTTTTGGAGGTAATAATTAGTATTATTAATCTCTTTATCCTTACCAAGGTCATCTATAATTCCATAAACCAATTAAAGAGAACCCACTCTCAAAAATCTAACCAAGAAGCCTAATGAACACCTACATGCCTGTGTATAAAGCATGAAGAAATATTCATGTTTTGGGTGGATTTGAGGAATGATTAATTATAGGAGGTGAAGAGAATACTAATAAATTATACTATTAGGTTCTAACTATTTTTATGATATCTAAAATTCTCAACAAAGATTAATACAGTATTTTTCGAAAGGCCACCTACAAACACTAGTAGTGGGCTAGCACAGGTTACAAAGGTTGAAAGGATCAAGGAGTTGAGAAAATAATTATCAAATATCATGTGATGTTATGTAATCCTTAATTAGGTCTACAAATTCAAACTAATTACTTTAATGGCCATATTCTACTAATTTATCTCTCTCAAATTCTCTTATAGGCATGTCTTGACTGAGAAGTAGAACTTCATCACATGTGAAATCATATGAGAAGATGTATGGATGAAAATGGATATTTTATATGTTATTAATGTCTAAATAATATAATATATTTTAATTATTAGTTAAATTTAGTAGTTTTTCTTTGTGAATAATCATTAACAAGATAAGACCCTAAAACCCTGTTAAAACCATACTAAAGACTCGATAGAGAAGATTATCTTTCTAAGTTCCCCAAATGTATTGGGATGAATTTGAAACTACTTGGATAATATATATGACTATATTATGTATTTTATATAGTATAATATTGGTAGATGTGAACTAGAGTGTATAGAAAATATACCTAGAAATTACCTTTTTAACCTTGTTTATAGGGTTTTAAGGTCATTAAGTATACCTAATAATTTGTAGAGGATCCATGAACTAAGAAAAGGGTATTTTAATCCTTATCAAGTCATTTGATAAGTATTGACAATGATAATGTAGGAGTAAAATCACTGTTAATCCTCAATGAGGAGAGTTTGATCACTCTTACATTAAGAAGGTGTAGTTACAGACCAATTTTGAGGATCAAGGAAGCTTAATAACATATTAGTGATCACCTAATATAATTATGGAGGATTCATACATATTATAAGATTTAAAATAAGTAGGATAGGTATTCATAAATAGGTTTCTTGGAAACCTCAAATGAAATGTGTCATGCTAGTCTTACAAGTGTACTTAGAGTGAGTATGGAGTAAGTCAAGAGCCTCATTTGATCATCAAAACCCTCATGATGAATTTTTATCTTAAATTTTCATATTGGGTGAAATAAAGAAGATACAAGGTGTCAAGACAAGGAGAAAATTTCAAAAACTAGTTCATAACTCCTCATAAAATAAGATGAATAAAGAGTGTCTCTTCTTCATTTCTTTATCAAATTTTGAAGATATTTGTCTTTTGAATTGACACATGGATGAGGATTATAAAATCCTCTCCTTCACTCTTCCACTTCCTATATGAACTGATATTATGATGGACTTATAATCATAATGGAATTTTGACACCTCTTTTATCCTTCTCTTTTGTCTCTCCTTTTATAAATGATACTTTGACAGACATGGTATGTAATCTCTAAATGTGACGGTGAAGCCCTATCAAATTTGATACTTTTTATTACCTCTAAAATAAAATTCAAGCTGAGTTACACTTTATTGGTGTTGTATTTACTAAATTTTAGATGAATTTTTTTTATTAATGTTAGTTATAGTTGTATTATTTCCTTGCATTTATCCTTTCCATTCATGAATCTATGTAGGTTAGTCAACTTTACATAGGTCATATAAATTGTATCAAATGGTTTCTTGAGTTAAAGTGTTGAAAGGTAATTATTATCTTATTTTAGACATTTTGATTAATCACCTTAGTTGTTTTACTATCCATAGGCTTCATATAAAACATTTATGTGGGAGGAGTTGTCATGAAGTTATGAAATTAGGTTGTAGTCTTGTCATTTCATAGTACCAGTATTGGAAAGTAGAGGAAAATACATTTGGTACATCGCCTCCATGTTATTTTTATGATTTTTGTCCTCTTCTATCCATTTTCTTTGTAATTTTAGTGGAATAGTTCTAATTATAGGTGAAACATCAAGGGAGCTAGCCTAATCTAGAGATTCACTTCACCATTTAGGCCACCCATAACCTAGAAGTGATTTCATGCTATCATCTAGTTAGGAAGGATTGAGTAACCTTCCTAAGGGTACAAATTAGATTGATAATAGCTATGGCATGCTTTATGGGATTGAATTTTAATAAGGTTATCTAAGGTCGATGTTGGTCTTGAAAAATTTAAAGCTATAATAGCCACCTTCAAACAACATCTGGGAACTCCAATAAGGTTTTAGCTCTTGGTTGTAGACTAAAAATCTAATTTTCATGCCAAAGATGACTACAAGTTCAAAGTCCAAAGGTATTCTTTTTTAATTTGTTTAATTACCTTCATTTTTAGTTAATAAAAAGAGATTACCTCATAATCTTCCTTATACCAAGACTCCTAGAAGGAAGCTTCATTTCCATTACACTCCAAGTTCTCTTAAAACTATCAAGATGCCTAAAAACCTACCCTTTGTTGATTTAAATGGTGTATACCCTATAAACATTGAAAGATATGATGATATCCCTATGATAACTTTTTAAAGTGTCCCATATGTTTGTGGATAAAACACCATTACTCTCATTAAGCACATTAGAGATATGTCCAATTTCTGTAGTATTCATGATATCACTCAATATACTATGGCCATTAAAATCTTAGAAATTTCATTTAAGTCAGAAGCTTTGGATTGGTATAAGACATTGGTTCCTAATTTTATTTATTCATGGGACCAATTAGTAGAGAAACTAAGCAAGATATTTAAGGACAAAGGTGATCACTTATCTCTAGATAAATAATTAAGCACTATTAAGAGAGCTCCATAAGAGTTTATGTAAGATTTCAATTATACATTCCCAAATATATGGGATAGGATTGTAACTCTTCTGAGACCCACTCCAAACTATGCCTTCCTCCACTATCTCAAGGCCTTGAATAGTGATATAGCTATTATGATACAATCTATGAGAGAAGAGACTTCACCTAAGGCCTATGATCTTGCCATCAATTATGAGAATAACCTCATATAAGTTATAAATATATCCCCAATACATCCCATGTCATTTTCCCCTAATATACATTCCCCTACTCCAACTCTTACTCCTAATCCCACACTAAAACTTCATGAACAAGTTACCCCTAGTCCATCAAATGAAAAGCAAGAGTTAGGAGGCCTAGTAAAATTTTAAGTAAACAAGTTAGTGTCTATTTAGAGGAAGCTACCTCAACCTCATATACCTTATTAAGATCCATATTATTCCAATCAGCCACATAGACTACCTTTTCAAGCTAATTCTCAAAGAGAAGGGTAGATTACTAATTCTAGACCATATACTAGTTACATCAACCACTATCTTTACATCTCTAGTACCTATTCAAAAAAACATTTTTCAAGAACATGATTGGTAATCTCAATGGGATCAAACCCATAATCATTTTACAAATCATAATGTGGTGTTAGATTAAGATTTTATGTTACAAAATAGAACAATACCCTATATGATATATGTTTAAGTCCCTAATCATGAAAGTGTTGATGGAAATAAAACATAATATGATGCTACATTGGTAAATTGGCAAGAGGGATATTGTTGTGTAGTCGATTAATTGGGAAACACAAGTAAAGTTATTTATATTTCAAAAACAACTAATACAAGGTCCAAAAGGAGATCAATTAATAACAAAAAAAGATACTAATGAAACTCTTAAGACCTAAGAAACTTATAAAATATAGAATGTAAAGGTTGTTTAATACCTCAAACTTTGAAATCTCAAAATAGTGTGGTAGCTCCTAAAGGATATCTAATGGTTGGTGGCTCTTACATCAACATTGTAGAATAAATGAATAGGTTGAATGTGAATATTCATAAGTGTGATAAATTGGATCTCCTTGGTAAATTGGAGATACTTCAAGAGGATTTTTTTTAATTTAGCCTTTCAAAAACATCAACAAGAAGAGAGATTTCAATTTTCACAAACACACCTACACCTACTAGTGGATAGCTAAGAAAAGATGGTAAACCACCTCCTTTTTATCTTTCTATGATTATTAAAGTTTTCTTAGTACATAATTACATGATAGATAGTGGGGAAAGAAACTTAGTAATCCTTAAATAAATAGCTGATATGTTAGGCCTAAATTATGAGCCAAATAACAAGGGTATATTAAAATTGGATGGTTCAACTACCAAGAATATGGGTGTGACCTAAGGTTTGAATCTTACTCTCTGTGATTTTCCCCACTTCTCTATTGCTCGAGATGTTTTTGTAGTGAATTTGACACCATAATTTTCTCTATACTTGTCAAGAGACATGAATTCCAAGTTTGATGGGTATTTATAATTTGATTTATCATATATGGACTTTAGAACTAGATATGGTACTAAATTTACCGTCAAATCTAACCCTATGTATAATATTCATCTTAATCCATACAAGCCAAACATTTCAAATGTGAATTGTACCATCATTAATGTGGGAGATCATCCCAATGATCAAGATTTGGTTGTTCCTCTTAAGGCCATATTAGACCTTTTATTTAATGAGTGGGGGACTTAAAATCATGAGTTTGATCCTTAAAAAGGAATTAAAGAAGTTGATCTAGGTGTTTAATATTTTCATGAATAAGGTGTATCCATACCAGCTCTCCCCAAGTCAAAAGAAGATAATGATGGTCAATGAAATTTTTTATTTGATGGTTCAAAGAGTAAGATGTTGAACACACCTATCTACAGAAAGGGGCAGGGGGTGAATCAGTAGATCTCAAAAACCTAGTTACTTACAACTTTCAAGATGAGTGTCAAACAAATTCAAACTTAAACAAATCAAAGAAATATTTCACATACACAGAAGCACAACACATAACAATTGATTTATACATGGAAATCCAAAGGAAAAAACCATAGTGAAAATGCTGCTAGTATCTACTATTATAATCTAGCCTCACAAAGTTTGTCTCATTGACTGAACATCACTAGTTACATTTAAGGACACCCATCTAAAGGAGACACTAATCCCTTGACTTTAAGAGCACCAACTCTAAGGAAGCACCCACTCCCTCTACTGAGCACCAACCTAGTTCAATCTGAAGGCACCAACCAACAAAATACTTGAATTACAAATCAAGTTAATAAATCAGATTCATAAAATAATCCAAGTCTCTATTCTTTATTGCAAGTCCAATCTACAACTATTAATTTCTTCTTCATCAAATTTTTGTGTGTCCTTCCCTCTTCCGGTACTCTTTTTCTATGTCTAAATGTATCTTTTTGACACCATGATATTCTCCAATTTGACCATTATTTCTTCATACTCATATGAGTCTCATATTTTTACACTTATAGCTTGACTCCTCTCATTCCTGAAATGAAGTAACTGTTTGTCTTTCCTTCTCTTCATCTCTTTGGAATTTTGTATCAATCAAAACTTAGACGAGTCTCCTTTTTATACATTTTACATTTTTTGCTTGTCTCTTCTCATTCCAAGTAAATGACTATTTTTTCTTCCATTCTATGAACCTCTTCAAATTCTACCCTTATCTCATTGATTTCCACACTCATAAAATTATAAGAATCGATTCAATTTAACTGTTGTTGTTTATATCCTTGAACTATCTCACCAGATTCTTGTAACTAACTCACTTCAATAGTTTTTCATTTATCTTTTGTTCTAACTTTGAAATGTGTCTGTCAATATTTCCATTTAAGCTATATATGCCATTCAATCTCTTGAAGATGCATGATATTTATATTAGCTAGGTCATTAAACTTTAGCATGTTGACTTCAACTTATTTTCTTCAGCGTTCATGTATTGATTTTGATAATTTTAATTGTCTTAGACATGCTCAATCTTTATCTTTGCCTATTTGCCTTTCAAGAGTTTATCATGAAAGCCTTTCAGATTTTTTGAAATGGCCTTATGTCCTACATAAATGATCTTTGGCAATTGTGGAAGTTTCCTATGTCTTTCAGAAAATTTTCAATTGTCTTTTCTCTTCATTTGAACTACCCTTTAGGATTTTTCAAACTATCTTTTAAAACTTAGCAAGTGTCCTTCAAAATATTTTCAAGTGTCCTCTATCCTTTAGAAGATTCCTTTGAAGACTCTGCACATGTCCTTTCTTCATTCAAACTATCCTTCAGACAAATTATTTCAAGTTTTTTGTCTAAGTGTCCTTCGAGACAATTTTTGTGTTCTTTTTGTCTGTGTCCTTTAGGACAATTTCCATGGGATTTTTGTCTAAGTGCCCTTTGAGACAATTTCCCTGACAAAATGTCTTAGTTGAGTTTGGGACTTTTGAATTATCCTTCACTTCTTTACTCATATCTTTCACAACTTATGTGTAGGAGACATACCCTTAATAACTTTTTCAGTGGTCCACATACCCTTTTGCACTTTGAAAATCTTCAAAAAAATTCAAGCATCCACATACCATTCATAAATTTTGTTTTGGATCACTTGCCCTTTGGCACTTTGCAAATATACCCTTCAATAAATTTGTAAGTATCCGCTTTCCTTAGACAAATTCTCTGAAATAATCCATTAATGTCCTTCTCCCAAAAGTGTCCTTTGAGACTTTTGTAATATAACCTTCTAGATTTTGTAAATAATCCCTTCAAAAAATTTAAACGGTCCACTTGCCCTTCAGACTTTTTGAAAAGATCCCTTCAAAACTTTTTAATGGGACAATTCTTTTGAAAGAATTCTCCAAGAAACTTTTTTTAAAGAATAGACCAATTTGGGTTCTTAACACTGCTTAACTTATAAGATTGAAATAATTCAAGTCATTTGGTAAACCTGATCAACATTACTAGATCAATTCAGGTTCTTAACACTTCTTGAATTATAAAAGATAGAAATAAGATAAGAAGTCTTATAAACCTGGTTTACTCTAATAGTCTCATTCAAATTCTCTGCATGCCTATACTTATAAAATTCATAATTAAAATAGTAAAAACACATTGAGTTGACAAACTAGATTTAATCCACAAGTCTCAATCGAGTTCTCTAAATGACTTCACTTATAAAATTGATAAGTAAAATAGTAAAAGCACAGGGAGTTGACAAACCTGATTTACTCCACAAGATTAATTCATGTTCTCTACATGACTTTACTTATAAACATCATAATTAAAACCTATTCAAGTGAAGGATCTTCTTGAGTTTATCATCACTATGCCTTTGTCATTATTGTTTACATATTTGACATTAATGACAACCCATGTCATTGGAGCACTGTGCCTCCTTCACTGATCTCCTTGACATCAATGATCTCTCAAATTACCAACAATATCCCCCTTTGTCATTGATGACAAAAATATCTACAAGACTAGACAATTTCTACTTTACTTCTTTGTCTTTCTTTATTCTCCCACTTTGACATTAATGGCAAAGCATTTTCTACCAATATGTCAACTAACTCTGCCTAAAATACACTTGTCTAAATATTTTGCTATTTCTAATTGTCAGACCTATCGAATTAGAACAAGGTATGAGTAGCTCCCCCTTAGGTGATGATTCATTTTCCTATGCTCTTCTTCTTCTAGAATTAATTATGTTTATTAAAGAAAACACCTAGAAATATGCTTGATCACAAGAGAATATTGACGTGGTATAGGATCCACCACTCCCAACTGTTGTCTTAGAGATTTAAATTTGTCTTTAGATAGAGACTTAGTGAATATATCTACAATTTGATCTTGTGTTGGTACATAGTCTAATGTAACATTTGATCAACAACATTCTCTTTCAAAAAGTGATAATTTATATATGCTTTGTCTTAGAATGAATTAATGGATTCTTGAATTGTCACACAAAATGTGAATTGGTAATTTGAATTCCACCTCTAAGTCTTTTAGTGTTTATTTTATCCACAACACTTGTGTGCAACATGCCACTACTGCAACATATTTCACTTTTTTATATAGATAGAGTAACTGACTCTTGTTTTTTCTTTATCTAAGAGACAAGTCTATTACCAAGGAAGAATGCACCAACACTAATGTTTCTTCTATCATCGGTGCTCACTACCCAATCAACATCTGTGTATGCTGACAATGTGAAATCATCACTTGAAGGGTACCATAAACCACAGTCTAATACGCCTTTGATATATCTAAATATTCTCTTTACTGCATTTACATGTGTTTCTTTTGGAGCAACCTGAAATCTAGCAACCATTCATATAGCTTGCATGATGTCTAGTCTTGTAGTAGTAAGATATAGAAAACTACCAATCATTGACCTATACATAGTATGGTTCACTTCAAGAGATTCATCACTTTTTCTCAAATTACATTTAGTTATCATGGGAGTGCTAACTGGTCTGTTGTTCTCCATATGAAATTTCTTGAGCATCTCCTTCACATACTTGATCTAAGATATATATATATATCTTCTTTGGATTGCACAACCTGTAGACCAAGAAAGAATGAAACTTCACCCAACATGGACATTTCAAACTCTTTTTTCATTTGATTTTAAAATTCTTTGCACAAATTATTGCTACTACCACCAAAAATGATGTCATCAACATAAACTACTATAATCAACATATGTCCATTTTTAGATTTAACATACAAATTACTATTAGCACATCCTTTGATAAATCCTTATTATTGTAAATACTGATCCATCCTTGAATACTAATATGTGGGTTCCTATTTTAGACCATATAGTACCTTCTTTAGTTTGCAAACATAGTCTTCCTTATTTGTCAGCTGAAAGCATTCAAGTTGTTCAATATAAATTTCTTCCAAAATTCCATTCAAGAAAGTTGACTTAACATCCATCTGATAGACTTTGAACTTCTTAAAGACTGATAATGCTAAAAACATTCTAATGGCTTTCACTCTTTCCACTAGAGTAGATGTTTCCTCAAAAGTCTATTCCTTCTACTTGAGCATATCCTTTACAAATAAGTCTAACTTTGTTTCTCAAAACACTACATCTTCATTCAACTTGTTTTTAAATACCCATTTTGTGCCTATAACATTCTTGTCAATGGGTCTTGGAACTAGCTACAAAGTTTTTGTCTTTTCTATTTGACTTAGTTCCTCATCCATGGCCTTTTTTCAATTCTCATCTTTATTAGCTTTAGCATAGATTTTGGGCTCAATTTCAAATAGTAAAGCAAAGCTTATTTATTCTTTCCTCATTGTAGCTCTTCTCCTCATTTGGACTCCTTTCATATCTCCATTGATATACTCCTTAGGATGATCTTTTTGAATAAACTTTGGGAGTGCCTTTCCAATATTTTTCATCTCTTGTTCTTCATCTTTTGATATTTCATTCTCATCTTCTTCTTTTAGCCCTTCAATACTGATCTCTTTTACTAGTTCAGTCACTTCATTGAAGTTCTCTTCAACCTTAACATGAATGTTCTCTACTAGATTACGAAGTATTTTGTTGTAGCAGACATAAGCTTTTCTATGATTGGAATAACCAAGAAATATTCCCTCATCACATCTTGACTCAATACTTCCTAGCTTTTTATCCTTCCTTCAGATATAGCATTTGGTACCAAAGAATGTGAAGTACTTGATGGAGGTAGGCTTTCGTTGCTATAGTTTCTATGGAGTCTTGTTTCTGTTTAATCTCAATTGAACTTGGGTCAAGATGTATACTACTATTTGGTCTGCTTCTCTCCAATAGCTATCAGGCAAGTTGGATTCTTTTAATATTATTCTAGCCATTTCCTTGGTAGTCTTGTTCTTCCTTTCAACCACTCCATTTTACTATGGAGTTCTTGCATCTGAGTAGTGTCTTTTAATTCCATGATTCTCATAGTACTCTATGAATTCATTTGAATTGAATTCACCACCTTTTTCAGATCTGAGGCACTTGATCTTTCTACTAATTTCATTTTTAACCATGGCTCTAAAGATCTTAAATCTGTCAAATTCTTGAGACTTGTCCTTTAATAAAATTACCCATGTTATTATAGTGTAGTCATCCACAAACAACATGAAGTAATACACTCCTTTGGATCCTCTTGTCTTGGTTGGTCCACAAATATCAATATGAACTATCTATAGAGGTTTTGTAGTTACATAATCTTTAGTTTGAAATGAGACCCTAGTCTGTTTACCAAGCTTACACTCTCTACATGTTGTGTCTACAGGCTTGGTTATTTTTGGCATGTGTCTTAAACATTTTTTAGAACTTACTGTGAATAAACTGTCAAAGTTATCATGATCCATCCTTCTGTGTCACAACCAAATCTCATCAATCCTTCCCATGAGACAATTTGTATTATTTACTTCAATCAGATTATATATATTACTTTCAGTCTTTTTCCCCTGAGCAGCTATTTTAAAAGAGCTTCTTTACTCACAACCTTTAGCATCAACTATGACTTTATAACCATTATCACACATCTGATTGACAATTAGTATATTCTGCTTTAGTCCTTTAACATAAATAACATCATGTGTAGGGAGCTTGTCATCAATGTGCAATGTTCCTTTGCCTCTGATTTTGACTATAGTATTATCTCCCAAGATAACAGTCCCTTCCTTGCACCAGCTCAATTTGGTGAACTTAATCTTGTCATTGGTTATATTCTTTGAGAAACTACTATATATGATCCATAGAATTTTTTCTTTAGCATGTAACATTAATTGGGCAATCATAGACTGACTTTTCTTTTTCCATATCTCCTTTGGCTTCTTGACTATAATTTTCTTTATTGTGTCATTGATTTGTGAGCCCTTGTTCTTTTTAGGAGTCTCAATGCTTTTTGCATTGTTAGACTTTGATTTAACAAGCTTTGTTCCAAAATGCTTTTTTATATGCCCAAAATTATTATAGTTATAGCATAAAACATCTAGATCTAGCAGAGGGGCAAATGAATTCTTACTTAAGAAACTTATCCTTCTCTTAGGTACAATCTTACAATTCATTGATTTATGGCCAAATTGATTACAACTATAACAATAACCATAAAATGATGAATAATACTTGGTTATCATTATCCTTTGGGTATATAAAGGAGGTCTCTTGAATTCTATCTTCTTCACGTTCCTTGTTGTAATGTTATTTTTTGTAGCAACAACCTTGGTATTTATAGGAACAAAGTTGTTACTTTTCTTCTGCTCTTCACGAATGTGATTTTCTTCTTTTCTGATTCTTGATTCTAATGCTACATTGAAGTTTTCATACAAATTTCTAGTTGCCCTCAACATGGGACTCTTACCTTTCTCATACCCAAGACCTAATTTTTATTTTAGGGGCTTTTGTGAGTTGATCATCTCATCTAGTATTGTAGATCATCTTTTCATTTTTAGGCCTTTATCAATTTATTCTTTAGTATTTTTTATCTTTTCTCTTAGGTCCATGATTTCTTCCTCCATCTTCAAGCATTCTAAGGATTTTGCTTACAAATTAGTTTTGACCACATCCTCTATCCTCTTTGCCTCCTCAACTTGGGTCTTCAAACTCACTATCATTTGATCTGATTCCTCATTTATTTTATTCAAATTTTCAAACTCCTTTTGAATAAGATTCTTTTGTTTAGGATTTTCTTTTCTAAGTTTGTCAATTTATTTTAAAGTAAAAATAATTTCGCATTCTAGATTTGCTTCTCCTTCTTCTCCTTCATCATCATCTAAGCCTTATTCTTGGCATAAAAAAGAAGATTCATAAGTCATGAATAGAATTTTGTTTTCTTTGGCCATAAAATCACTATCATGCTCATCACTTGAACTGCTTTTGTCATCAACCGAGTCACCATCTTCTTTTAAGTACAACCCCTTTTTATTCTTAAAGAATCTTTTCTTCTTCTTGGGACTGTAGGATTTCTCCTTTTGATTTTTCTCAGCTGAATCATAGTCGTCCTTCCTTTTATGTGGACATTTAGTAGCAAAGTGACCCATTTTTCCATAATTAAAGCATTTAAAGGTTAACTTACCTTTGTATTTCCCTGAGCCCTTCTTCAACTTCCTAATGAAATTGGCCTCCACATCATCAGCCTCCTTAGATTTAGAATTAGGAGTTTCTTCTTATTTTGCCTACTTAGAAACTTTGAAAATAGCTTCTCTCTTGGATGACTCAGCATCTTCCAGCCTCATCTCATATGTAGTGAAACTTCCATGTAACTCATCTATTGTGAGCTTGTTCAGATCTCTTGCTTATTCAATTGAAAAAAATTTAGAATCATACTTTGTTGTCAAAGATCTTAAAATCTTTTTGACAATAACTCAATGAATTGTAAGTCCTCTAATTACATTAACAATCTCATCTACCTTAAGAAGGTAATCTGTAATATTAAAATGATCAAATTTGTAATCTGTAATATTCAATAACCATGATCTTAAAATCTTAGTGTCCACTTGCCCTAGACAAATTTTCTAAAATAATCCATTAATGTCTTTCTCCCAAACTTGTCCTTTAGGACGTATGTAATATACCCTTTGAGATTTTGTAAATGATCCCTTTAGAAATTTTGAATGATCCACTTACCCTTCAGACTTTTTGAAAAGATCCCTTTAGAAATTTTGAATGTGACATTTTTTTTGAAAGAATTCTCCAAGACACTTTTTTTAAAGAATAGACCAATTCAGGTTCTTAACATTGCTTAACTTATAAGATTGAAAGAACTCAAGTCATTTAATAAACTTGATCAAATTCACTATATCAATTTAGGTTCTTAGCACTGCCTGACTTATAAAAGATAGAAATAAGATAAGAAGTCTTAAAAACCTGATTTACTCCACCAGTCTCATTCAGATTCTATAAATAACTTTACTTATAAAATTCATAAGTAAAATAGTAAAAGCACATGGAGTTGAAAAACCTAATTTACTCCACAAGTCTCATTTATGTTCTCTACATAACTTTAATTACATAATTCATAAGTAAAATAGTAAAATCTCATGGAGTGAACAAAGCTGATTTACTCCACAATTCTCATTCAGGTTCTCTACATGACTTTACTTAAACATATCATAAGTAAAACCTGTTCAAGTGTAGGAGCTTCTTGACTTCATCATCACTATGCCTTTTTCATTATTGTTTGCATATGTGACATCAATAACAACCCATGTCATTGGAGCACTAAGCCTCCTTCACTGAGCTCCTTGACATCATTGACATCTCAAATTGCCAATAGTAAGAATAGAGTAGTGGAAGGTGTAATGCTAGTTTCTCCTTCCGATGAGAAGTACTATTCTATAATTAGATATTCATTTAATTTAAATTATAATTAAATTGAGTATGAGGATCTTATATATGGGCTTCAATGGAAAATAAATAAGGAGTGAAGTAATTACAAGTTTTTGGAGATAGTGAGCTAGTAGTCCACTAAGTGAAAGGTAAAAGTGTTGTTAAGAATCCATTGTTGAAGTCTTACAAAAATAGGGTTTAGGACCTTATTAAATATATTTAATCCATCAACATACAATTATTTATAAGAGAAGAGAATAAACATGTTGAAAGGGGTGTCTTTGAGAGATCATTACCCTTGCCCTCTATGGAGAAAATTCTTCAAGTGGTTGTAGGTTCTCAATGAGTCTTTCTCTTAGAAGGCTATTCTAGTTATAATCAAGTCTTGGTTAAGGAAGAAGATCAATAAAATATAACATATACTACTAAATGGGTTGCATATACATATAAAATAATCCCATTTGGGTTGTCTAATGCATGGGATACATTCTAAAGAGCCATGATTATATATTTTTAAGGCTTGATAAGTGAATTTTTTTAATCTATCTTGATGATATAATTTTTTTTAAAGAATTCTAGCTATCATCTAGCTCATCCTAGATTGATTTTTGAAATATGTAGGTAATATGGGATCTCTCTAAACCTGAATAAGTATATTTTTAAAATTCATGGGGGTAAGCTCTTAGGTCACATTGTCTTAAAATATGGGCTTGTCATAGATCTTGAAAGAGTAAGTGACATATTGGATTTGTCTTTACCCAAGAAAAAAAAAGGGTTTCAAATATTTATTGGAAATATTAACTTTGTTATAAAGTTCATACCTAGTTTTTCTAACCTTGTGAAGCTTATAACAAACATTTTTAAGAAGCACCAAGTCTTTATTTGGACCAAATAAGTAAAAACTAGTCTTGAGGGTATTAATAAGGCTATTGACTAAGCACCTACATGAGTCAATCCTTATTTATAAAAGGATTTATTATTATATTATTTATCTAAAATTGACACTATCTTAGCTATGATGATAGAAAAGAATAGTGAAGGTCTTGAGTAGCCTAAATATTTATTTAGTCAAGGGATAAAAGGTTATTAAGAGAAATATATATTCATTAATAATAAAGTGTTGGTAATCATAAAGAGGCTTGATAATTTTAGGAATATGGTGTAAAAAAAAATACATCACATGCAATCACATCCAAGCATAAGAGACTTAATTTTGAACAAGGATTTGAATGAAGAAAATGGATGGTGGGATAACAAAAGTCATGAAATATGAGATAGAGATCAAGGCTACTAAGTTGGTAAGAGGAAGATGAGTATGTGAGAATTTGTAATAATCCTTTCAAGATGATAAATAACTTGTTCTAACATTGTAATATGATCCCTATATAGTTATGTCCAACTTGGATGGGATGGTGGGATAACAAAAGTCATGAAATATGACATAGAGATCAAGGCTAAGAAGTTGGTAAGAGGAAGAGGAGTATGTGAGAATTTGTAATAATACTTTCAAGATGATAAATAAGTTGTTCCAACATTTCAATATCATCCCTATATAGGTGTACCTTCATCCCATCCAAGTTGGACATAAGATATGGTAAGATTTATTCAAATAGGGGAGTATGTTATAGGTTTGGATAAAGCAAAAAGAAACTATACTTCAGATTTTAGTCCATCCCTTATGCTCTTGTGGATGGAGTTATCTATAGAAAGTATCTTAATGGGATATTGTTGAGATGTGTTTAAATGAATTAGATTTATAATCTTTTGGATTAATTTCGTGATAGACCTATAAAAGGTCACTTTGCACCCAAGACCATAATAGTAAAAATAATGAGAGATGGGTATTACAGTCCTAAATTTTTTAAATACTATTATGCATGGGTAAGTATGTCTAAAAGTGTGTACTTTTAATAGGTAAAAAAATATTACAACCCTCCGTATTGATCTTATTCAAGTGTAACAACCATTCATGCAATGGGGTCTTGATTTCATTAGCATGATAAACTCCCCTTCAAGTGTAGGCCATAAGTGGGTGCTTATAGTCATCAATTATTTTAAAATATGGGTGGAGGAGATAACTCTCAACTAGGTTAATGAAAATTATGTTGTTGATTTATATCAAGGCCCAATGACTAGATTTGGAGTCCCTTCCATGATAGTTTTTGATAATTCAATGGAATTTAGTGGTGCAAGGACAAGTTTATGGGATCTTAAACATGGATTATACCTAATTACTTATTACAACTACTATCATCAAGAAAATGAAAGAATAGAGTCTACAAATAAGAATTTTATTAGAATCATTGAGAAGATAGTGGAAGAGAATAAAATATATTTATACACTAAGTTGAATACAACCTTATGCATTGATAAGATTACTCTAAATAGGGTTATTGATAACTCACCATACATGATTATTTATAGGAGAGAGTCCAAGCTACCTTTTTATCTTGAATTACCAACCCTAGAGTTAGATCATAAACTTGAGATGATGGATAGTGATCCCATTACAATAAGGTTGATATATTTGAAGGCCTTGGAGGAGAAAAGAAATCATGTTATACATACCATGGAATTATGTCAAGCTCAAGTGATGAAGACCTTTGATAGGAAGGTTGTTTTAAGATCATATTAATAAGGAGACCCTATGTTGAAGTGGGATGAATATGGGTCAAAACCTAGTAGGCATAGCAAGTTTGATACATTGTGGAGTGGGCCTTATATTACCATTAAATTTACAAAGAACATAATGCATTTTGGCTCACCAAGTTGAATGTAGATGAGTTAAACATCCCAATCGATGGGATGCATTTTAAACCATGATACTAAGGTTAGTAATATATTATTTTACATAGTATAAAATGTCCTTATTTTACCTAAGTACTTATATAATATGTTATTTGTTTGATCATGTTATTATCCTTCCTCCAAGTATCTTATGACACGTGTGTGTGTTGAGTTTTCATAGTTTTGTTTTATTTCTATGTTGTTATCATGTTCAAATTTATAAATTACTTCAAGTAAAATAGTATTGATGATCTCATATCCCAATATACTATCAAGGCTAATAGTATAGATGCATAAAAAGCACTGAATCCCAAGAGGTTACCAAAGATGTTAGCCAAAATTGGACACCATTGGTGATTAGCATTTAAAACATTGATCATTATGATCTTAACTTTATTGATAGACATTACAATGGTCTTGTCTTATTCATGGTTGATCTCATAGTGATAATCATTGTGGTGTTTTTAGTAGCCTTTATAGTGTCTTAAAGTGTTGAAAGTGAGGTCAAATAACCTAGTCTTGTCATTATATTCATTCAATAGAGTTACCTCTAAGGTGTTTTGGAAAGATTAATGTAGTTTTGACAATGTAATGTTTGAATGTGCAAGTTAAGGTTAAGATTTAATCATGTCTAAAGAATAATAATGATGACCATTCAAGGAGAAATGTGTTACAAGTTGAGAAATTAGAGCAAGGAGCAGAACTAGTGAGTTGAAAATATTGAATTTTAAGCATTTTAGAGAAGTTAAGGCACTTTTATAAAGTTTAAGGTTCTTTTACCTTGTCTTTTATTTCTCATTACAAGGTTGTAATATTATTCTTTGAGAAAAGATGAAATATGAATGCCTATATCCTAGAATATGGGTCTCTTATGTTATATATCCTAGAATATTTCGTGATATTGGTATTTAGACATACACCTTATCTAAAATGTATTAATATTTATTTTAAAATGTTGGAACATTTTTTTAACTACTCAATCATCATTTTCTAACATCTAAATAAGAGATAATGAAGAGTTTATGGGGAAATAAATTTGGGAAATGATTTATCCCATTGATCAACCTCCATATAAGTTAGGGAAAGATTCAAAATCACCTTATTCATCATATCCAATAGTCCATAAAGTAAAAATAGGGAGTTTATTGAAGAAAATAAGGTTGTGGAGATCTCTTTATAAAATTTTCTTTTAACGATCAACATGAAAACCTAGATAGGGATATTCTAAGACCAATCATACATAAACACATTAAATTTAAGGAGTTTCATATCTAACCAAGGAAAAAACCCATACCATTTATCCATTAGGTTCACAAATGACATGCTTGCAACCTAAGAGGGCCCAACAGTTTGAAGTTAGTTCATGGAGGAGAGAGAGAGTTGGGTGCAAATATTATGGGAAAATTAGGGTAACCTAATTAAATTATATTTTATGTAATTAGTTTTATGATCAAGTTCCTTATATTTATGAACAATCGTTAAGGAGTTAAGATATAAAATATTAACTTAAAATTCCAACAACTCAATTTTGGGTAGTTTTACAATATTTGAGAGCTCTTTGTTGAAAATGGATGATTGTGTGATGTATTTTAAGACCATATTAGTTATCTAAAACCATTTACTAACATATATTTTGCATGTTACATCATCACAAAGGAAAAACTTCTACTTCTAATGAGTTGTATACCTACTTGAGAAGATACAAGCAAGATTTTGGTTAATTTTGGATGTTTTCATCCTTTAGTGACTACAAAGATATACATATAACCTTATTACACCATAAAAAATTAACCTAAGTAGGATATTACAGATGTAAAACATTGAAAACCATTGGTCTTAGTGTTTTACAACAAGCCCTAGATATGAAAGGAAGAGTTATAGGTCTGTGACTCATGAATGAGTTTTTAAATGCATCTATGGGTGAGTTTTAGTGATGATCAAGTCTCAATATACCAAAAGATGTAAATATTAGTGATAAATTTCAGCCAAAAAATATAAATCTTCTTCTAGGCTTGTGAATAATAGACATACCAAGGGGTAATGTAGTTATGCATGGTAGTAGGCTATAGGTCCAAAAAGTTGAATGAGAGGTGCTTAATAAGTATTTTATGCTTATTCATTTAAAATAGTCATAATAGGAAGATTATAATTCAATTTTATCTCATTTGGATAATTTAAGAAAAGGAAACCAATCACATGGTGAGAGAAGAGAGATTTAGATCTAAAACAATCACCTACAGGTTTGCCTACAAGTTGAGTTAAACTAGGCAAGTTTTGTGATGTGAAATGAGTTTGAGAGGCCACATAAGACATGAAAGACATAAAAAAGAGTATGAAATTTTTAATATTGTATATGAATCAAGTATAACCTCAAAGTGGTTAAAAACACTTGAAAGAAGGAACATGCATGAACACTTTTGAATAAATAATCATATACTCAAGTGTACATAGGGAAATTAGCAAGAACTAGGCTCAAAATACTTAGATGGGTAGTTTGGGATTCAAGAAGACAAAATGAACATAGAAACATAAATTTAACATATCCAATATATTATTTCACTCTTATTAATAAGGATATATATATATATATATATATATATATATATATATATATATATATATATATATATATAATTAATAGTTTAAATCTCCCACATATCAAAATAGTGAAGTCATATAAGGAATAGACACTCAATGGATTGTGTGCATCATAATGGAAACTAAATGGGTTAATAAAGTTAATTTGATTGATAATAGACATGTGAATAAGATCATGAAACATTAAATACATTGTATACAAGGTTAATATTTATCAAATAGGCTAAATATGACAAAAACATGGTGAAATAAGCAAGAGGCCTAAAGCATGCTCCTACAGGTCTACCATAGGCATATGAAAGAAAAGTGCATATGTGTTATCTGGAATGGAATGTTAAGAGATTTTTGGATGTGATAATAATAATTATTAATATATATATCCTTACCAAGGTCAGATATAATACCAAAAACTAATTGAAGAGAACCCAGTCTCAAGAATGCAATCAAGAAGCGTGAAGAACACCTACAAGCTTGTGTATAAAACATGAAGAAATATTCATGTTTTGGGTGAATTTTATGAATTAATAATTATAATAGGTAAATAATATCCTAATAAATAATCCTATGATATTTTATCTCTTTCTAAGATAGGAAAAATGTTCAATAAAGATTGCTAGTGTCATTTTCATAAGGCCATCTACAAACCCTAATAGTGGGCTAGTTCAAGTTGCAAAGGGTTTTAATGGTCAAAGATAAACCTAAAGGAGGTGTTATCAATTCAAAATAATCACTTTCATGACCATATTATGCTAATTTATCTCTTTGTAGTTTTCAAATAGGCTTGTCTTGTTTGAGAAGCCTAACTTCATCACATGTGAACTAGCATGAGGAGTTGTATGGATGAAAATGGATATTAGAGATGTTAGTGATGTCTTATTAATCTAATATAGTGTAATTATTAGGTAAATTAAGGATAAATTATTTATGGACAATCCTTAATAAGATAAGACCCTAAAACCCTTTTAAAGACCCAATGGAGAAGATCAGCTTTCTAAGTGCCCAAAATGGATTAGGATGAATTTAAAACTAATTGGATAATCTCTATGTCTCTCCCAAACATCTTATAGACTAGGATATTACCATTTGTGATCTAGAGTGTAAGGAAAAATTTCCTTTAAACTATATTTATGAGATTATTTGCAAGGTTTTGAGGTTAGTAAGTCTACCTAATCATTTGTAGAGGATCCCTGAGACAAGAAAAAGGTATTCTAGTCCTTATCAAGCTATTTTTATAAGTATTCAAAATGATAATAAAAGTTTAAAATCATTTTTAACCTCAATGAGGAGAGTGTGTTCACTCTTGCATCAAAAAGTTATATTTAGAGACTTGTTTCAAGGATCAAGGAACCTTAAGAGCATATTAGTGAACACCTAATGTCATGATGGAGGATTAATATGTATGATAATAATCAAATAAATAGGATAGGCAATTAGAAGCATGTTTGTTTACAACCTCACAGTGAAAGGTGTCATGATAGTATTATAAGCATCTTAGAGTGAGTATGGAGTTACTCAAGAGCCTCATTTGATCATCAAACCCCTAATGATGAATTATTAACTTAAATTATCGAGTTGGGAGAAATAAATAATCCACAAGGTGTCAAAACAAGGAGAAAATCACCATTAATAGTTCATAACTCCTTATAAAAGAAAATTAATTAGTTTAAGAGGCATGATTAGTGTCTCTTCCTCATTTATTGGACAAATTTTAAAGATATCTACCTTTTGTGTTAACATATGGATAAGAGGATCATAAACTTCTTTTTTTTCTCTCTTCGACTTCTTGTATGAAACTAATCTTATGGTAGATTTCTAGTCACGATAGACTCTTGACACCTTTCTTCTCTCTCTCTTCCTTTTAAGCTTCTATAAATGAATATTTTAAAGGCATGAAACGTAACAAATAAATTTGTTACTTTTTATTTCCTCTATAATAGAATTCAAGCTAAATTACACTTTATTGGTCTTGCATTTAGTGAAATTGAGTTGAATTAATGATGAATGCTAGTGATAGTTGTACTAATTCCTTGCATTTATCCACATATGAGAACCCTTAAGCCAATTAATATTTTCACATAGGTCAAATTGGCCACGGAATGAATGCACTCAATACTTGTACATATGCTACAAATGATGTCACATCTAGTAGTGTCCCTCTTACTATTAGTGCTTCATGTGGTGGCACAACTAGAAAGTATCCTACATTTATTGTATATAATTGTACATCATGTGGGAGGAAGTGTATTATACCATGTATTTAGATTATACATATAAGGGTCACATATGTGAATCCTATAGGCACACTTCACCACCTTATGTCATCACACAACTAAATATACATGATGTATTTACTTCACCATATGTATTCACACATGAAATTAATTATAATTCTTTTGTACATAAAGGATTATTAAAATTATCTTATATTATTTTTATTTAATTGAATAATATTTAATTTCTTTCATTTATTGTTTTTTGGATCATAACTAATATTTTAGGTACCCCACCTAGTGTGGATTATGTTATTGATGTTACGATTGACACTACAGTACCCTCCACTTAGGGTGGGACAGTAAATTGTTAAGTTGATATATTATTTTAATATTTTATGAGCACCATTTTTGTAATGTGTTTGCCTATTTGGCCTTCCACTCTTCTTGTGAGACATAGAGACATAACAAGAGACAGGGAGGGAAGGATAATTTCTCTCTCTCTCTCTCTCTATATATATATATATATATATTGTGGATTATGTTATTGATGTTACGATTAACACTACAGTACCCTCCACTTAGGGTGGGACAGTAAATTGTGAGGTTGATATATTAGTTTAATATTTTATGAGCACCATTTTTGTAATGTGTTTGTCTATTTGGCCTTCCACTCTTCTTGTGAGACATAGAGACATAACAAGAGACAGGGAGGGAAGGATAATTTCTCTCTCTCTCTCTCTCTCTCTCTATATATATATATATATATATATATATATATAACTTATGCAAAATAAATTAAAATTACCCCTTATATAGAAAGGTAAAGTGAGAGATGGATAGAAAAAGATTATACCTTTCTATATAAGGAATAATTTTAATTTATCTTGCATAAGTTATATATATATATATATATATATAATCTCTTTCTATCCATCTCTCACTTTACTTTTATGTATAAGGAATAATTTTAATTTATCTTGCATAAGTTATGTAATGTTTATGTTTCATTGTTTATTTTATAGATGATGACAGATGATATTAGCACCATATATAAATTATAAAAAACTGATGAATTCAATGAAATTAGCATTACAATTCCCTATTATTGTCTCTCTTTGTGTGTAGAGGGAATAATATAAATCTATCTTAAACTAGGTTTAATTTTAATAGATTCACAATTGACCTCTTTCATTTGTTTCTTGTACATATGATAAGAGATGTTATGTGTACCCAACCTAGATTAAAATAACCTACAAGTGAAGCTACAATTATTTCCCAATATCTAGTATCTCATAAGCATCGCTTGAATCATATATAGAGACTAGTGAGAACACATAGTAAAATTATTTTTTATTTTTGCAACTTTAAATAATGATACTCTATGTCATATTTATGTACATATATCTAAACCTATATTTATACTCTATAAGTTTTAATATCATTGATATATTCAAGTTAACACAACCATAAGCACCTATTTAGGTGGAATGTTCTGAGTCAAGAGTTGCCTTATTGAAAAAAATTGTTCTTGGAAACTATATCATCTTACATATAATATTTTAATGTATTATATTCTAATTTTTAAGTTTTGAATCTACAATAATTTTATCAAGTTGTTTCATATAAATTTAATTTTTCATGAGTTGAGAGGATAGTCTCTCCCCATAATAAGACATCTATCACCCTAGGTCCTACATATATGTTGATGAGGCACAATTTATTTGGAGGAACAAAGCAACATGAGAGGTAGTTGTAATGTTATGGGTAGTTGTAGATTAAATTTATTTTGTATTATGATATGGATAGTTTCATACACTTATATAGCCCATATTTTATGCTTATATGGCCCATTTTATATCTTTGTACAAACCATTTTGGATATCTATATGGTCTATATTATATGCCTATATGCCCCATCTTGTATGTCAATATGGTATAATTGGGTACATGTACGTACCATATGACATATTTATATGAATCATAAATTGTTATAATTTATTTATCCAGATGTACTTTTTGTATGTCATTATTATTTTTGTTTTCTTGTTATTTTACATTATCCTTCTTGGAATTATTCCTAAATGAATACTTTTTCATAGTATGGTTGTGTCAATTAATGGATAACCAATTTTTAACTTTCATGATTGTTGTTTAACAACTATGTCTATGAAAAGAGTATAATTATAGCATACTTTGATAAACTTGAGAATTTGTTTGCGATGGTTTTTGTTACATGTATCTTTAAAACCAATAAAATTTGAAACATGATTTAAATCCATATAAATAAATCATAAGATGATAAATTTTCATTCATAATTCCTCTAAGATCCCACTATAGGTTTCTCTTCTTTTGGCTCACTCATCCACATTCCATTAGCCCTTGGACTCAAAATTTTCATGCAGCCAGACACATCCTTGAAGAGAATCTTCTCATTATTAAGGGGGTAAAAATAACAAACTTTGGGAAGTCAATGAAAGAAATTTGTAAGGGTTATAGATGAATGATAAGATCCTATAGTTACATATGAGATTCCTCTAATAAGTTTTATAAGTCTTCTCTTCCACTCTTGATGAAGAATAATTGGTGGTACATTTTATCTGCATCAAAATCTTGCATTATGGAGAAAACTTTTGTTAGTAGATTATGTGAATTTTGACTCAAGTTCCTAATAAATCAACCATATTTGTAGACATGTCATGGTGGGTATATAGATGTAGGAATTTACTTAATATATTTTCTTTGGGAATCCAAACATGAGAATTTCATGCAACATAATGCATCCTTGAAGATAATTTTCTCATTCTTAAGAGGAAAATGGAGAGCATTTTAGTAGACATACTAATAAACCTATCAGGGGTGTAAATGAACTACCAGCTCCTAAATTTTAGTTATAGAGTCATTTCAGTACCCCTTTAAGGATTATATTCCAATCTTGACAAGTAAGAAATGGTGGCATGTTCTCCCTCATAACACCTCAAATAGGGATAGAGATAAAATATAAATTTATAAAATTGCATGGGAGATTCCTCTATGCACCTACAATAGGATTATCTTACACTCTTGAAGAGTAATAAATGATGTCATGTTTTCTCTCATAACCAAATCTTGTTTTAGGGAGTAAAACTTGGTTAGTATAATAAGTAAATTTTGACTCATGCTATAAATTGATGAACTGTATTTGAACATAGGTCTAGATAAGTGTATAAGACTTGAAATTTTCTTCATCAATGATCCATCAATTTAGGACTTATAACTTTAAAGTGGTTGTAAGAATCATTGAAGAGAATATTTTCATCCTTAAGTAAAAAAGCATAAAATACTTTTGATAGTTATTTTAGGAAAACTATGAGGGCTATATATAACTTTTTAGATCTTGTAGTTGCACAAGAGTATATTATAAGAAAAGAAGATGATTATCTTAAACTCTTGATGAGTAAAAATAGGTATCATGTTTTTTATCACAGTTAAATCTTACTTTAGGGAGAAAATTTTCTTAAATATGACATACAACATTTGAATTGCATGCATAATCAAAAACATTTATTTGAAGATAAATTCACAAGAATTTAAACACAATGAAGAACTTTTTTCTCTCTATCATTCCTAGACTCAAAACTTCCATCCATCTAGATCAATCCTTTAAGGTAATTTTGTCATTATTGAGAAGAAAATTAAAATGAACTTTGCACAACTATTATAGTAAAATCATGAGTTGTAGAGATGGTTCGTAAGATCATACAGCTTCATGTCAGGTTTTTTAATCACCCCTAATATTATTATATTTTTATGGTGACAATTAATAAATCACAACATGATTTCTCACATAGTAAAATATTGTTTTAGTCACCAAAATTGGGTCAGTATAATACATAACTTTTGATCCACATGCCCAATCAAAAAAATATCCTTGAGGAAACATATATATGAGAATATATAAATAATAATGGTGTTAATTCATGTAATATCCCCTGTTTCCCTTGAAATCTGAAACTAAATATTATTGAATTGTTTTTCTATATTTTACCCTTTTTTGATATTTTGCATGAATAAAGATATGATTTTGGAGATAAATTCAAATAGATAAATAAACCACAATATAATCTCTTATTTATTTGCCCAGATGATTACAATAGATATCCTCTATCATGCATATAAAAGAATATTAAAATACGGTCTTAAAAACCTGAGTATTCCACAAACTAGGAATAAAACTTGGATCTGGTACGTCTCGGCCTGCTGTGTCAAAAACACAGTCACCGACGTCAGTTATACTACTGTCGTCAGTTTCCTATTATCGTTAACCTGCTAACATTGGTATGGGGGTCGGCCGATGTCGGCCGCTATTGGTCTCTGCCTACCGATATCGGTCTCTGCGCTTTCCTCTACTGCGTACAGATTTGCACAAACTTTGTATGACTGCCAATACAATATAGCACAACCTGTATGCTAAACACCTGATCTCAAGATATACATCTCTAATACAGAAGATCTTTATCTATGCAATATCTGAATCAAAACCTTGAATCAAAAAACCTAATAAAATAAATCCCTGTAAATACCTGTGATAACTTCTGTGTTAGTTATCTCTCAACTTGGCAATAAATCAGCTGATATCTCATAGCCTCTGAATCACACACACTAAAGAGGGCACGTTATTCAATGTAGATATAATACTAGAACCCTTGGATCAGTCTTCTCAAGAAAATCCTTAGCAAAATTTGTCTTCAAACAATAATCCATAATTATTTCAACTCTCTCCCATGAGAAACCCTTATACCCTCAAAAAGGTGTGCTTGCCCTAATTAGATTTTCTTAAATTAGAATTAGGGTTTCTTAAATTAGAATTTGGGGTTTAAAATTAGACCAAATAATTAATATTTAATTAAATCAATCAAATATTAATATCTCCCTTAATACATGTCCGAAAGAGCCTGAATGAAAGCCAACTGGAATAATTTTAATACTCAAAGCCAAGCCAAGCTCCATCAAGACCCTCTATCCATCCCATCAGCCTACGAGGGTCACATAATAGGCTAATCATCCACTCAGAAAGATGTCAACTAGAAGGGGACATGACAGTCTGCCCCTCCTGAAATTGCTTGTCCTCAAGCAATCTCAACTCTAGATGCTGTAGAATATCATCACTCTCCCATGTCGCATCCTTAACTGGCAAATCTCTCCACTTTACCAAATATTCCCTGATAGTCCTCTGACGCAACTGTCTCTCTCTATACTCCAGGATAGACTCAGGTACTAAAATCAACTTTCCCTCATCATCTACAGCAGGTAAAACTATAGAAGGTATCACACGGTGTCCTAACACCTTTTTGAGGCGTGATACATGAAAAACATTGTGTACCTTGCTCTCTATCAGAAGATCTAGCTCATAAGCCATCTCTCCAACATGCCTCAGGATCCTGAAAGGACCGTAATAACGTGGCTTCAGCTTCTCCACTCTACTCTTCCTAAGAGTAGACTGACGATAAGGCTGTAGCATAAGATAGACCATGTCACCCACATCAAAAGATCTCTCTATCCTCTGCTAATCTACATACTACTTATGTTGATTCTGTGCCTTAACAATATTCTCCTTGAGAGTCCTCATAGTATCCTAACTCTCCTGCAATAAGTCTCTAGCACTCGGCACTCTACTGTCGCTCAGTAGCAAATCTAGAAAACTCAGTGCCTCATACCCGTACAATGCCATAAAAGGAGACATCTAAATGGTCATGTGGAAAGTCATGTTATAACAATACTCATACAAATGAATCCACTTGACCCAAGCCTTTTGCTGCCCTGCAATGTAGTTCCTGAGGTAGCCTTCCACCCATTTATTCACTATCTCTGTTTGTCCATCAGTCTGTGGGTGGTAACTGGTGCTCAGTGTAAGCTTAGTGCCATAGAGTCTGAACACCTCCTGCTAGAAGTGACTCAAGAACTAACTATCCCTATCGCTCACTATGCTTCAAGGCAACCCATGCAGTCAGAATACCTCTCGAAAGAAAACCTCTACTACCTATGTAGCTGTGTATGTGGTGGTAATTAGAAAGAAGTGGGCATACTTCATTAACCGATCCATGACTACATATATGCAATCTCATCCTTGGGCTTTAGGCAAGCCTGTAATGAAATCCATCGACAAGCACTCCCACTTCCTATCAGGAATTGGAAGTGGCTGCAATAATCTTGCTGTGTACGTGTTCTCCTACTTGTTCTACTGACAAACAAGGCACTCACGCACATACTGAAGAACATCTACCTTGAGTCCTTTCCATGTGAATCTCTCCCTAATCTATCTATAGGTCTTGAAATACCAAGGATGTCCTGTAGTAGGTACATCATGAAAGGCTCGCATGAGAATGTTCTTCACTGATGATCCTAGGATTAAATAAACCCTACTCTTGTAAATGATCAAGTCATTCACAAGAGTATATCTGGTGTCAACCGTCAATCCCTCAACAATGCTGGATGCCCATGTATCCTTGGCATACTCTGCCACAATCATATGTCTCCAATCCTCTGTAATATGGACCATAGTACTCAAATATGGCCTGCGTGAAAGAGCATCAATGACTACATTCTAGGTGCCCTTGATGAAAGAGATGTCAAAGTCATATGCCTATAATTTTCTCACCCACTTCTGTTGATCATCATTGAGGTCTCACTACCCCAAGAAATGTCTCAAACTGTTGTGGTCTGTTTTGATGCAAAATGTGCTACCCACGAGATATTGCCTAAATTTTGCCAAGGCATGCATGATAGCAAGCATCTCCTTATCATAAATGCTGTAGAGTCTCTCTGGCCCCCTGAGCTTATAGCTCTCATATACTATGGGGTGCTTGTCCTGCATAAGCACCACTCTAATTCCCTCCCCTGAAGCATTGCATTGAAGCTCAAAAGGCTTTGAAAAATCAGGTAGTGCCAAAACTGGGCACATAGTCATCAACTCCTTAAACCTCATGAAACACTCATGTGCTTCAGGTGTCCAACAAAAATCACCCTTTTTCATCAAATCTATCATAGGGGCTGCATGTCATGAATAACCATTCATGAATCTACGATAAAACCCACACAACCCTAGAAATCCCCATAGCTGTGTAAGGTTTGCCGAAATAGGCTAGTCTATGATAGCACAGATCTTCTCAGGATCCATCTGCACTCCCCTTGCACTGATAATATGACCCAAGTATAACAATTTGGTCATCCCCAAATCACATTTGGACTCCTTGGCATATAAGGACTCTCTCTTGAAAATGCTAAGTACAGTCTCCAGATAAGCCAAATGCTCCTGCCAAGTCCTGCTGTATATAAGAATGCCATAAAAAAACAAGTACAAACCTCCTCAGCAGTGAATGGAAGACTCTATTCATGGTGGACTAAAATGTCACTAGTGCATTAGTGAGCCCAAATGGCATCACTACAAACTCATAGTGTCCACAATGGCAACAGAAAGCTGTCTTCTCAACATCTTGCTCATAAACCCTGATCTGATGATATCCAGATCTTAAGTCTATCTTCGTGAAGTAGTGTGCACCATGGAGCTCATCAATAAGCTCATCAATATGAGGTATAGGATACCTGTTCTTAATGGTTCTCTTATTCAGGGCTCTGTAGTTAATGCACATGTGTAGGGTGCCATCCTTCTTCTTCACCATAACAATTGAAGAAGTGAATGGTGATTTGCTAGGCTGAATGTGACCCATAGCAAGTAACTCCTTATTTTTTTTTTATCTCACCCTTCAATCGCTTAGGATGTTGATAAGGAGTAATCATAATGGGCTTAGCACCCTCCTCAAGCTCAATAATGTGCTCAATGCCCCTATCTGGAGGTCTCCCTGGTGGAATATCACTAAATACCTTATCATGTTTGACTCTCAATTGCTGAATGTCAGGATGATACTTAGTCTTCTATTGTCCCTCCTGTATTGGTACCAATGTGCACTCAGTAGCCCACTCTACCATGTCGTGTTGCATGAGCCTCTCCATCCAATGAAAAGAAATAGTTTTGATGTTGTCGTCCCGTATTGCCTTAAGAATGTGTGTCTTCCCATCAACATCAAAATGGATCTCCATGTCCTTAAGATGAAGAGTGACTACCTCAAGGGAATAAAGCCACTTCATGCCCAAGACCAAATCTATATCCCCCATGTTCACCACATAATAATCAGCCTTGAACTCATAGTTGTTCAAGCGCAATGGGATATCTCTAATCATCCGCTCACACCTAAAGGTGTAACCGTTAGCCACCTTAACTCTAATGCCCTCGAACTCTTCTATGGTGAGTCCAAACTTCTCCATAAATCTAGTATCAATAAAATAATGTGTAGCTCTCATGTCGAGAAGGGTGATGACCCTCTATCCTGCCAAAACTCCATGGAGTCTGAATGAGCCCTCCTTGTCAGGATGCGAAACATCGGAAGCATACAATTGATTACCAAACCAAACAACTTAATATGCGGAAATTAAACCAGATTCACCAAGTAACTAGAATTCAGAATAACACAGAATATGAGAGACAATACACAACTTGTATTAACACTTTACAAAAAAGATTACAACAAAGAGCCGCCACACTCTTCCACCTTACAGAGGATGCCACACCTCAAGTGTACAGTAATTATTCTTCACAAAGCTCTCTCTCTTAGGTCCCAACACCCAACTCAAACACAGAGTTGATGTTCACCTCCAGTGCTCCACGCACACCACAAGTGCTCCACGCACTCCATAAGTACTCAAGGTACTTCAAGTAGATCTCCCATGAACCTGCAACAACCTGTTGTTCAACAGACTATACTTATGGAAGGAACTGCCATGCCTTCCTCTTAGCTCTCCATGTACTCCACGTACATACCAATGAGTACACCCTGTACTCCAAGTAGATCCTGCCTGATCCTGCTCTTTATTGTGTTGCTGTCCTATCTGATCTCCAACCTACAGATCAATAAGTGGTTGTGCACACCTGTGAACCTCGACCTTGCGCACACACACACCTACAGATCAATGATCTTACTTACCATGTAGATCTCCTATAAGCCATACTCACCTGATGACTAAGATCATACACTCCTGAAGAACCTAGCTAGCTCTCCAATCCAACACCAACACGCCTGGTACTGTGGCACTAGGAGGAGCGCACCATTGCTCTACCTCACACACTGAAGGAGCTTATAATTATGCTCTCTTACTCCCTAGCACACACATTTCCAATACAACCATGAGTCTATTATATAGATCTCATCAAACAATAATTAGACATCTAATTACAATAATTAGATCTAGAGCTATGAGTCTAAAATTAGCACTCATCATGCAAATAATTGGTTTGTCAACCAACTGCCCGTAATAAACTCGCAGTTGAACCACATAGGCGACCGACGTCGGTCCCTGTCTACCTGGAGGTGACCAACGTCGGCCAATCCCTGACCGACGTCGGTTGCTTCTCTTTGCTATCCTGCTGATGTCGGCTGATCAGACCGACCCCAGTTTCTTTGCAACTCAGCAAGCCTCAGCAACCTCCTCCCCTGTTTGCATTAGTGAAGCTTTTAGCTCCACAACCTAACACTCCTTTTGGATGTTAGATAGGCGTGCCTCCTGAATCTGGAGCTCTGACTCTTCCTCTACCTTAGGCTCTGAAGCCTCAGCCTCTGGCTCCTCAGAACTCTCCTGATGTTTGGAATCTTTTGATTCTGCATCCTCATAATAAGCCCACATCACTCGATTTGCCTTGCCCTTAGGCCTCAAAGGACAATCATGATTGGCATCATAGGGACCCTTGCAGTAGAAACAAAGATTCTTCCTATGTAGATCATTAAGAGCCTCTCTATCCAATGGTGGTGCTGCTGGGTTGGCCTTTGAATCATTCTTAACACCTAATTTATCTATATTAAAACCCAGTCTTTCTCTATTCCAGTTGAAGCCCTTATTGTCCCCGAATGAAGAAATACCTCTGGAGTTAAATTTACTGGATGGGGCTGCCATCTCCATACTACCCGCCTTCATAGCTACCTGTAATGAAGGAGGATCAAAGCCTTTGATCCAACCTCTCAATGCTTCTGTCAATCCCTCCATGAAGAGCACTACAAGCTGCCTCTCTGAAATGTCAGGAACCATAACTGATAACTTCTAAAAGTCACCAATGTAAGACTCTAGACTGCCACTCTGGCGTAACTGAGCCAACTCCCTAAAATAAAATTCCAAATCTTTCCTGTCAAATCGTTCCACCAGTGTATCAACAAACACCTGATAAGATGTGATCCGATCATGCTGGAGTGTCACCATCCCGTGGTGCCACCAATCATGAGCTACTCCCTCAAGATGCAGTGTCACATATTTGATAGCATCTCTCAGCCATCAAATGCAACATGAGAAATGTGTCCAGCTTACTAATCCAAGCCTGTGCTGTGACCTTGCCACTACTGTCAAACATCGCTAGAGTGAGCCTACTCGTAGCATGCTTCAAATCATTATTCTGGTTTCTAGGTCTCCAATCCTATCGACCTCAGTTATGCTCTATCCTCTGTGTGATGAATTGATCAAAATTAATCATCTCTCTGACCTCAGGTGATAATAACTCCCACTCCTCATCCGCTGCCATAAGTGTGTCAGCAAATAGGGGATCTCCTACCGCCTCCACTGCTGGAGCCTCTTGTTCCTCCTCAACAAACGTAGGCCGTGTAGGCCTATTAGCTATCCTAGAATGGGTCAGCTATGGTCTCTGATTAATAGTAGCACTTTTGTTATCTCCTTGTTCCCCATTTTGTCTAGCAGGTGGGTTCATCCTCTCTACCATAGTAGTGAGTGCCTGTATTGCCTGATTCATCTGTTGCTGGTCTGTAACCATAACTCAAAAGAATTCTTTGGTGTCCTGATCATCATTATTCCTGTGGCCCATGTGTGGGCTACCCTCATGCCTGTCACTCATGGTGAATGGCTGTTGTTCTAAAACCTGATCACCTTCAAGCAAAGCTCTATTACGTGTAAATACCTGTGTGGTCCCAACTCTTGTGGCTGCATAAGATTGTTAAACCCTCAGGATGGTAGTATTTAGCTCTGATACCACTGTAATATCCCTTGTTTCCCTTGAAATTTGAAACTAAATATTATTGAATTGCTTTTCTATATTTTACCCTTTTTTGATATTTTTCATGAATAAAGATACGATTTTGGAGATAAATTCAAATAGATAAATAAACCACAGTATAATCTCTTATTTATTTTCCCAGATGATTGCAATAGATATCCTCTATCATGCATATAAAATAATATTAAAATATGGTCTTAAAAACTTGAGTATTCTGCAAACTGGGAATAAAACTTGGATCTGGTACGTCTCAGCCTGCTGTGTCAAAAACACAATTGCCGACGTCAGTTATACTACTGCCATAAATTTCCTAGTGTCATTAACCTGACGACATTGGTATGGGGGTCGGCCGATGTCTGCCGCTGTCAGTCTCTGCCTGCCGATGTCGATCTTTGCACTTTCCTCTGCTGCGTACAGATTTGCATGGACTTCGTACGGCCACTAATACAATATAGCACAACCTGTATGCTAAACCCCTGATCTCGAGATATATGACTCTAATACAGAAGATCTTTATCTATGCAATATCTGAATCAAAACCTTGAATCAAAAAACCTAATAAAATAAATCCCTGTAAACACCTGTGATAACTTCTGTGTGAAGTTATCTCTCAACCTGGCAATAAATCAGCTGATATCTCACAGCCTCTAAATTGCACACACTGAAGAGGGCACATTCTTCAATGCAGATAGAATACTGGAACCCTTGGCTCAGTCTTCTCAAGAAAATTCTTAGCAAAATTTGTCTTCAAACAATAATCCATAATTATTTCAACTCTCTCCCATGAGAAACCCTTATACCCTCAAAAAGATGTGCTTGCCCTAATTAGATTTTCTTAAATTAGAATTAGGGTTTTAAAATTAGACCAAATAATTAATATTTAATTAAATCAATCAAATATTAATATCTCCCTTAATACATGTCTGAAAGAGCCCGAACGAAAGCCAACTGGAATAATTTTGCTACTCGAAGCCAAGCCAAGCTCCATCAAGACCCTCTATCCATCCCATCAGCCTACGAGGGTCGCATAATAGGCCAATCTTCCACTTAGAAAGATGTCAACTAGAAGGGGACATGAAAATTCACCCTCCATTTTCCACCATAATAAAAAATTTCAAATGACTGAATGCATCCTTGAATAGTATCTTGTTTTTATTAAGGTGTAAAATAGAAGAAAATTGTGCATCTATTGTAGAAAACTTGTGGTGGGAAAGACAATATATAAGATCCTAAATTTACACAGGGTAGTAATATAAGCACCCAAATAATGATTATCTTTCACTCTCAATTAGGAAGAAATGACAACATGTTTTATTTCCTAAAACAACCTTACTTGAAAGAGTAAATATTCAAATTTTTACTCGTGCACCCAATCAAAAAATAATATTAATAGAAATGTATCTATGCTAATATGAAAATATCAATTCTTTAACATATAATTAATACACCACCATAATTACAAATTATATTCATCCAGATGCATCCTTAAATATAATCTTCTCATTCTTAAGGGGAAAATAGAACAAGGGTCAAAGCATAATAGTCTGTCCCACTTTTTAGCATAGAGATGACATATACACTTTCATCTTCTCCCTAAAATATATTTTGGGTCATTGAAATTAATAAAAAAATATGTTTTAGACTATATATAAAAATATGTAGTGTATATACATTTTTATAATTTTTATAAAATTCATTAAGTATTTTTTAGGATTTTAAATTTTTTTTTGCCACCTAGTGGGACACAATATTATACTTTGAACCACAAGTATTGGGTAGTCATTACAAGAAAATCTTAATGGGTAAATATTAACCATGAACTCATACATTTGTTAAATATAATCCTATTAGTAACCCATTTAGTATTATCTTCCACACTCAATGAGGAATAAATGAATGCATGTTTTATATCACAACAAAAGTGTGATTTAGGGATAAAAATATGGTTAGTAGAATGCACAAATTTGAACTCATGTACTCAATCAATGAGCCATATTTTATAACATATTTCAATCAATTTATACTATTATTAATGGATTTCATATACCCTTAATTATCTATAATAGTTAAAATTTATAGGCAGTTGAATGCATCCCTTAAGATAATCTTGGTTTTCTTAATGGGAAAACCCAAATGAAATCTATGAATCTATTGTAAGAAAACTATGAGGGGTGGAGATTAATAATAAGCTCCTATTGATGTATGTAAGAGTCATATAATAACCCCATATAGGATTCTCTTCCACTCTTTACAAGTTAAAAATGATAACATATTTTATCTCGTAGTGTAATATTACTCTTGGAAACAAAAGTTGGTCAGTAGAAATAATAATATCATTACTCTCATGTGGGAAAATGGAGTGAAATTTATGCAACCATTACAAGAAAACCATGAGGGGTAGAAATAAAATGTAAAATCATATAGTTTCATGAGAGATTTATCTAAAAACCACGTAGAGAATTATATTACACTCATTATTATGAATAATTAATGACACATTTTCTCTTGCAATTAAATACTTTTTTTGGACTAAAATATGGTCAGTATAATGCATAGGTTTTGACTCGCATGTCTAACCGACAAACCATCTTCATAAACATGTTACTATTGGTTTATAAATGTAAAAATGACATTTTTTTTCATATTTAGGACCCCAAAAAATAAATTTTCATGTGACCAATCACATCTCTTAGGAGAGTCTTATCATTTCTAATAAGAAAAATAGAACATATTTTTTGTAACCTTTGCACGTAAGTTGTGAGGCGTATATATAATTTATTAGCTCCTAAAATTGAATAAATATTTAAATTGATAAATACCTATAGGATTATCTTATATTAAATACAAATAATAAATAATGACATATTTTATCTTACATCTAATTATTTCTTTTGGATAAAAACATTAGATAGTATAACACAAAACATTTAATCATGCACCTAATTGATGAGTCAGTTTCATGGACATGTATAGTTGGGAATACAAATTAAATAATGAAAATTTTACACCATTAATTATCCTTTAGACATGAAAATTTTATGTGTTTTGATGCATCCCTTGAGATAATCTTGTCATTCATAAGGGGAAAAACAAAACAAACTTTATGCAACTACTTCAAGTAAGCCTTGAGGTGTGGAAATAAATCTTAAGATCTTGAAGTTAAATTTATGGGTCCTATAATAAATCCTTATAGGATTATATTATATTCATCATGAGTAATAAATAGTGGAATGTTTTCTCTCATAATGATATCTTGATTTATAAGCAAAAATTTGGTCAATATAACAAAAAAAATTGAATTGCACACAAAATAAGTGAATTGTCTTCACAAACACATCTACATGGACAAAAAATTTAAATAGTAATTTTAATCCAACCTCCATTATAGTCTATAAATTAAATATATATGGAACCAAATTCATCCCTTAAGATAATTTTGTTGTTTTTATGGTAACAAACAAAATGAATTATGTGCAACCGTTTAAAGTAAAATTTCAAGGGTGAGGACAAACTGTGAGTTCCTAAAGTTACATGGGGGAGTAAATTAGTCACCCAAAGAATTTTTATCTTCCAATATTAATTATTATAAAATTTCATTACATTTTCTCTTATAGTGAAACCTTGGTTTAGGGAGTAAAACTTTGTCAGTAGAGTACACAACTTTTGACTTGCATACCCAATCAATCAATTATAATCATGAACATGTTTTTATGATGATATAAACATATGAATGGTATTATTCCATATTTTTTTATCCCATATAATTGAAATTTTTAGGCATCCAAACACATCCCTCAATAGAATTTTCTCAATCCTAAGGGAAAATATGGAATGAATTTTGGGTTATCATTGTAAGAAGCATGTGAGGGATAAAAATGAAATATAATATCATAAAGTTATATGGGAGAGTATATTAATAAAATAATTTAGGATCCTCTCCCAAAATTAGTGAGAAATAAATGGCAGTGTGATTTCTCTCACAATAAAATCTTACTTTAGTGAACAAAAGTTGGTCAATAGAATGTGAAAATTTTGACTCGCACACTCAGTCCATGAGCCGTATTGGGGGAAATGTATAAATTACAATATAAAAACATTAATCTAATTTTTATACCAGCCATTATTCACTAGAGTTTAAAATTTTAGGAGGTCCAATGCATACCTTAAGATAATCTTGCCATTCTTAAGGTGAAAATATAATGAACATTTTCAACAATTATAGAAAAACTATGATGTATGTAGGTGAAAAATAAGCTCTTATAGTTTTAAAATAGATTCATATAAGTATCCTCTATAGTATTATATTATATATTTAATGAGGAAGGACTGGAAACAAGTATTTTCTTACAATAATATCTTGCTTAAGGGAGAAAAAATTAGTCAGTAAAACACACAAATTTTGATCCACACACCTAATCAACAAACCATATTCATGGAAATGTATTTATGGTAATATAAAAATATTTTTACACCCTATATTGGCCCCTGTATTTAAAACGTATAATTTTTTTTCATCTATTGCAAGAAAATCATGAGGCATAGAGACAAACCATAAGATCTTGTAGTTACATAGTGGATTATTCTAAACACTTGATACATGATTATCTTCCACTCTTGAGGAAGGAATGGAGGCACATTTTATATAATAGAAAGATATTGATTTTGGTAACAAAATTTGGCCATTAGAACATCCAAATTTTGACTAGCATACCCATTCAATGAATTACCTTTCTGGACACATTTGGATAGGCATATAAATGCATGAATGAACATAATTTTTCTTTTTTTAACCCATAAAATTGAAAATTTTAGCAAACTAGATGCATCCCTTCAAATAACTTTATTGTTTTTAAGGGAAAAAATAGAACAAACTTTGAGGAGCTATTGTAAGAAAACTGTGAGGGTTAGAGACAACACATAAGCTCTTATGGTTGTATGTGGGATTAATCTAATCATCCCATGTAGGATTATCTTCCACTCTTAATAAGGAATAAATAACAACATATTTTATGATTATTAGGTTCATGTAGGTTACTATATAATTTATTCAAATCCCATTATGAGTATGCTTTGTTTGAGTGATGAATTATCCATTTTTTGAGAGAAATATATAATGTCATCATCTCAATGCTTTAGAAGATGAAATCCATCATAGATGGAAAGAGAAAGATCCAGATGAGAAAAATTTCCAAATAATTGTACTCAATCTTCATTGAATGGTAAAATAAAATTACCACAATATCGCATCTATTTATCTTTACATTAACTTCTAGATTATATAACACTAAGTTATATTATTTCTTGAGGGATCCATCATAAATGAGTTTTAAACTAGATAAATGGTATACGTTATAATTATATAGGCTCTTTCCTAATCATGAGGTAGAAGACATGGTTTTGATCAATTTTAGAAGGTCTATTACTAGATCCCAAGGTCATAACCTTGCATAAAATTAGACCAACACATAAATCTCTCCTATAATTACTAACTATTGATATTTTATTAGAAGTCTTATTAATCACTTCCTCATTTTTTCTATATTTTTTAATGCACTTCCTTATAGATATAAATTTTCAAATTCAAGCTAGGGCATTATTAGGTTTCGAGCTAATACAGAATGAGAAGAAAATATGATACAAATAGGGATACACAAAACTTAGGGAATAAAATGGAAGGGTCAAAGGGATACATAAATAAAAGATACCATGACCATAATGGTATGGTATTGGTACTAAATAGGTACTAATTTTATACATGTCTCTAATATAAGGTAGTTCAATATAAAACTTCAAATACTACATTGGTACCCATACCCAATTTATAATGTTTTGAATATAATAATATCTAATCATGGAATCTAAATCCCAATTTAGTACCCATGCATATCAAATTTAAATTAATTTACATTTTATTTAATCATAATGACTCTCACTTCATAATTTAATATTTTTCCATGATGAAACCATTTGCTAATTTTACCCCTAAGCCAAATTAAGTCAACCCCCCCGCATATTCAAACTTTTAATAGGGTTATTATAGGTTTTAAGTTTGTAAAATGGTCATTCATTAGGTCAACACATCTTTTTAAGGTCATAAAATATGTTCTAACCTTTGTCAAATTTGTCCACTTTTCTTATGTCAATCTATGTCATATTTTAGTCATTTAATGAATTGTATGCTTTATCATCGAGGGATAAATGTATAAAGAGGTAGGATAATTTAAGACATGCTATGAAATTTTTAGTGTCATTTTTGAAACACAAACATTTTAGGTTTAATGTAGAAATAAGAAAATCAATTGCAAATATGGTCATTTTAGGCCGTTGTACAGGACTACTTTGGCATGTGTGATTATTCAAGGAGGTTTCTTGAGATCCCCACAAGTAAAATATAGGTTGAGGTGCCTTTAAGAGATAAAAATTTAATGAAAACTATTTTATCTCTCATATCCATCTCTTGGATAGATCAAGAAAGTAAAACATATTTTTGTTAGTACGAATAGGAGAAGAGGAGTTAGAGTGAGTGCACTTGGGGGATGTTAGTAGTTTTTATGGCCTTATATTTAATGGTCATGGTTTTTTAATTAGTGGTTTTTGATTCACGAACAAAAAATAATATTTTTTATCATGTCTAACTTACTTTCACATCCCCAACACCTCATCTAATTACATTAGTCTGTGTGAAACAAGTGGTATTTTTAGTATTATAGAGCACTTAATTCTTTACCATATTGGTTTCAACTATTTTAGAATGTGTGTCCATGGAAGGTAGATAGTAACATCTCATTTTGATATAAATGCATAATAATTATGGTCTATATAACATGTTTTGATGGTTTTAGGTGAATGTGTGATGTTGAGGTTTGTAAAGCAACCTGAAAGGAATACTCACACTATAATGTGTCTTATAAACCACAATCATCATGTAGGAATATTGTTTGAGGTCATATTGGACCTACATTATCACTTTCACATCTAGGTAGAATGTACATTGGGTATGTATACCTCAGAGGTTGGAGGTACCAATGAATTTTGGGAGAGTCAAGTACATGATCTGAACTATGCAATGGTTCTCAATCACCTTCATAGCCCATGACATATTCTTCCCATTCAAGAAGAGGGATAAGGTTTATAAATAATGAGACCAATACTTCAAGTCAAACCTAATGGAGACCTATAGGTTTATGTGTGTAGGTAATCAAAATTATAGGAGCTTGATGATGTGCCTTGGAGAGGCTATAAATCTTCGTATGTAATGACAATGCCTTTTGGTAAATATTAAATATGGTAAGATAATATGACAGGTTTTGAATACCACTTCAAGAAACACATATAGATGTAGAGTTGAGAAATTTGTAAAATAGATTAATTACCTTAACTTATTTGATAAAGGATCTTGCCCTATAAAATGTCCTCTATTGGTGAAAGTTGATGAGGTCTGAGTAAGCCCTATGGATCCATTCTTGTAGCGTAGACATTGTAATAACATGCCAATTTAAGAATGAGATTGTTTGGTAAAATAATAAGGATAGTTTAATGGTGCCAACATAGTCAAGTTTTTAATTATAATATTCATAGAAAACATAGTGCTATTGAAGCCAAAATGAACCTTGAAGGTTCATACCTACAATACATTGATATTAGAGAGATGGTAGCATTGACTCAAGGTAAAAATGGATAATTAAAAATGTGATATGACCTTAGTGACCTAAATATAAACCAAAGTATGTTAATTATAGTAGTAAACCATGTATCATCACTTATAGTATCATCTTAACTCCTCTAATAATTACCTACAGTCTGACTCAAGAAATGTAGACTAGCCTAAGTCCATGAAAAATGCACTTTGGTTGTTGAGATAAGGTATGGAATGACAATGTTAAAACAACTCACATAGTGGTAATATCACATTACCATGTTATTTAAATAAGAAATAACCTCAACCTAAAGTCATAAATCAAGGTTTTTAAGCCCACCAAAAACACTACACATAGTCATAGTTTCAAGAAGCTAGTCTTAAGAGTTTGAGGTGTAGAGAACTATTGAAATATGATCATGTTTTGAAACTTGATAAAAAGCATAATAATGAGCTGATAAATTACTTGATGGTATCATTTGGGACACACAAATAAGTGAACGTCCTTATGTTTTATCTCAAACTAGAGGCCCTCCACAGTCAACATAACCTATAGACCTTATTTATCCATAATAAGAGGATGAAATAATAGAGTATTAATGACCATAGGATGATTTTTAAGGTTTTTTTTAATGTAAAAAGTTGTTTAAAAACACCTACAGTCACTAACATCACTCACAGGTGGTCACATACTTAAGAAACATAGACTTGTAGATTAGACCTAAAACTAGGCATAAACCCTCAAGGTGCTTAACTTCACTCATAACATAATGATATATTTCCAAACCATATGATAGAATTAATGAGAGAGTGGAATTATAATAACCATTATTTTGTAGATAACAACCTCGAATTTGTCATTTTGGCTTAATTTTATCTCAAGGGAGTCCAAAATTCAAGTAATTACTCAAGAAGCCAATTTATATTACTCATATCTATACAAACAAGATGAATGGTGTCTCAATAAGTTATGTTTATTTGAGGGAGGTATTGAAATCAAAATTTGTGGAATTGGTTAAAGGGTTAAGCATCTAACATTTATGAATCATTATTAAGAACTAGAATGACATAAAACCCTCCTAAGAACCTAATGAGAACCCGATGAAGAAGATATGAAAGGAAATGAATCTATAAGAGGTCAATTAACTTGGATATTTACTTTTACTTATTTTTCACTCTCCAAATTTCCTCATCACTTAGTTGTTTTATACTGTCACTTAAACATAAATATTTATTTTTATGTTTTTTAGGATTTGAGGTATTTTATAGGTACAGAAGGTAATTGATAGGTGAAGGATATTATGAAAGGTGCATGGAGAATTTTTATAACTCCTAAAAGATAATTATCACCTTGGTTATGTATGAAAACCCCTTTTTTAGGCTAGTCATTGTAGGCAGTCTTGGATTGATAGTGAGAAGTAAGGTGGTTGCCTAAGTATGATTGTGAGAAGTGTGATATTGAATATTTAGAGGTCTATTTGATATACCAAAGGAAAAATAGGTCTTTAAAATGTGTCTTTACTACCTAAAATTATCTTTCTTGAATAACTACAAGTCACTATAGTGACAAGCATGAAGATTTAGGCCTATAAGGCTAATGAGAGACTGTAAACAAGTAACACAAGTAATAAGAATAATATCATCAATTGGAAACATGTATAAGGACCTAAAATAATCATAATTACACCTTGTCAAGTTAGTGTATATGTTTTAAGTAATTATAAGGAAACTGAAGATAGATAGATGGACTCATCATTGAGAAGGTCATTTCAAGTAAGACAATGAAGATCTTCATGTCAACTTGAGGAAGATGCCATTTTTTTGGTAGATAATTGTCATAGAGGACCTCATGACCTTTTCTCTAAACTATCTTTTCTTACATTTTATTTATATGTAATCCTTTACACTTGGCCATTTGATTGTTCAACTTCACTCCTCTCTCTTGTCCTATGCTTTAATATTGAATCCATTTTGGCATTGTAAAGCAATCCACAATTGTTATGGAAAAGCCATGATGGTTTGACATCTTGTTTTTCCTTTCAATAAAGTCCTAAAGTTGATTTTATATTTGTAACTCTTGTCTAAGTATGTCAAGTAGTATATTTTGATGATAAATGATGAATGCCTTCTCCTTTCTTCCATTATGCTCTTGTATGCATTGTGTGAGTAGTAGCATTTCTTCTAACAGGTATCATGATGTGTAAATATTTGTCAATGTGTATTTGAAGTGTGAGAGAGATTAAAATTGTTTAATATTAGACCTCCTTTTCAACCACCTGAAGATGTGAATAGAAATCTACCTCCATGTAGAAACACTTATGCTAGAAGAACATTGAGTTGAGGTCAGTCTTAGCTATCTTCTTTCTAAGTGCATATTCAAGTATGTTTATAGAGTTATCTTTGGTGTATCACCTTCATTAATATATGTTTATTTTATGTTTCCTTATTAAATTTTCACCCCCAATAGTGATTAGTCTAGTGTAGTGTGTGAGCCAAAAACATAGATCAAGGGAGATATCCCATAATCTAAAGGTTTAATATTGTTATAGACAACCTATAGTTATATGGGTAATCCCATGTAATCCAAATTTGGAGAGGTCTGAAACACCTTCTCTTAGAGTGAAAATTTGGGTTATAACAGTTCTGTCACTCCCAATGGGACTAAGGTCTAAAAAAATAGTAAGATTTTTGTTGTGTTCTTCCTACTATCAACTTTTGAAAGCATTCAAGAAAACACAAATGCTAACTTTGAATGTAATCAATTGGTTATAAGCATCCTGGGTACTTATTGTAAAACATTTTGATCAAGTATTGTGTTTTCATTGACTAATGAAGTTGATATGGCTAGATATGTTGAGATTTATTAATACACACCTCATTATCAACCTTGTTATGACCCATAATATGTCACTAAATGGATATATCAATGTTTTTATTAGCCCTATGAGGTATGGAATCCTTATTGTTAGCCTATTCTTTCTCTATATGATCATGGTGTTGTTGATCCACCATTAAGGGAAATTTTAATTAAAAATGGACCTCTAAAATAAATTATGAAATATAACATATGAAAATAATACAAATAAAATAAACTATGACATCATCCCTTAGGCTTACATCACCTTCAAAAATATAATAATTTTTATATATTATATAAAAATTACTAAGTCATGTAAACTAACCCACTTTGGTTACATTATCTTACTTGTTTTATTCCAATCTCTTTATTTTTAATAAAATTGCAAATATTTTCTATTTTTTTAATACATATAAGGGGTTGTGTTTTTTTTCTTTTTCCTTTTTAAATCAAAAAATTTTATTCTATGACCAATGACTACCAAATTCTATGTAGAATAAAATTTTATGTTGGTTTAATTGATCTTCCTAGATGAGATGGGAAACTAATGAGGTAAAAATATTAATCACCATTAATTTGAAATTTTCAATATGTAAGACAACTAAACTAATCTAAAAAGTGGCACATCCATTTAAATATAGCAGAAGGCCTAAGATTGAGGGTTTTTTAACGTATTTTATTAGCATTATTTTATTGACCCTATCGAGATGTTTGCAAATGTAATGTGACACAAGTGATGCTACCAGATTTATATGCCTTCAATTATAAAAAATAGTGGTAAGCATATATACATAAAGTATACACAAGTGTTTTATTTAGCTACTGTCAGGGCTCTCAATAATTGGTAGCAGTTTTGGACTCTATCAAAAAATTTGTGGTGTACCATATTGAGGGAGTTTATCCCCTCTAACTCATTAGTTCCAAATAATGGCATTCATGCTAGTCTGAGGAGGTAGATGTAAGTAGGTTTGAGTAGATTACATTATCCACATGATGTTGACATTTATTTATTTAACTATGCTTCTAAATTGGTACTAACATGAACTAAACATTAAAATCATTTATATTGATTAGAACTGATATTTTATTCGTTTGAATAAATTGATCTCCATGTCTCATCTAATATGAATGATAGAAAAATATCAATTATGATACAAAAAAGTAGGTAGTATGACCCTAAAAATTCGTTCATATGGCTACAAGAGTAACAAAGGAAAAAACTTGTTAGTTTTGTGTGTTTGTGAAGCAAGAGGTCCACCAGGGTCCAAGGGTTAAATTTGGCATTAATTTAGACATTTTTTTTCATTTTAAACCTTAAAATATAGTTGAAACATATTTTTAACCATTTTAATAGATGGGAAAAAAATGATAAAAACTATCAATATGGTCTCTTTGGATCTAAGGATTGAGTCCTTAAAAGTGCATTTTGATCCCTGGTTTATGTCAAAAATGAAGCATAAGTGTATGATTATGTTTTGGAGCCTGATAAGATCATTATAATCACCCCTAGGAGGGGAAAAAACCCTAATGTAGTAAGGATTGAATTATGGTCTTTGAACTCTCTGATGAGGTGTAACATCCATTTCATAATATTAGTGCCTCATTTCTTCATTTGAATCTAAATATGGATTCAGATGTAACATTTGAAAATCTTATCTTATATTATTTTCTTTCTTAAGTTTTAAATTTAAATGATAATAAACTCAAACATGTTTTTTGTTATTATAAAAAAATTAAGTGATTGAAAAAACATGGAGGTTTTGATGACCATGTTCAACACATCCAAGGATGGAATTAGACAATTGACTAACCCAAAGAGATAACATAAGTAATTCCAATGTCATATCACTATTTTTGTGTCATTTTAAGAAACTTTGGAAATGGAGTGGGGGTATTCTCAAGTGAATTGTATAAATCTATACTTGGAGTGGAGCTATATAAATTAAATGAATTGTATAGATTTGCATTCAATACCACTGCACAATAAGATCATGATATTTTGGTTATATATATTTTTACTATGGAGTGCCTCATACCATATGGGGAGGAACACACAACATGTTTAGTCCTAAAGTAGTAAATTCTAGAGGATGAATGGTATATGTTTGAAAAAATGTCACAGGGAGCTACTACTGTAGATACCATTTTTGGTTATGGGTTTTATTCATTGATGGGTTTTTTGAGGAAACTATGCACCATAGATGTAGTAGTGAGCATTTTCTCTTAGTATCACCATAGCATATTACCCATCGATTCTCAAATTTTGGTTCTACAATATAAAATAGGGTATTCATAGGTTGTGGTTAAAGAGGGAAATAAAAGTTTTTTTGAGAAATTTTCCTACCCATTTCAACATTAGTGTAAAGGGATTGAGGTCAACCATGTGTTTTTAAAAATGCTAAACTAAAAATTGATTGATAAAATATCTACATATAAAAAATTTGATGTGAAGTAGTTTGAAATGACAGAGTGAAATCCCCCAATAATCTCCTCTAAGCCATTTATATGTAGAAATTTTTTCTATCAACTAATGGTGAAGTGTATTAAGGGGAATAACACTACAATATCAAAAAAATATTTTGATACTATTTTAATGATCAAATATTTGATTCAAGTTAAAGAGGGTATTTTGATAGACAAACAATGTCTTATTTATGAGGGCAAATAGTTGGTAGACTCTACACAACTACATATTTAAAGATCCCATACTTACTTTAGTGTTGAAATAATAGGGAGGTGATGGAAAAACCACTACTTTAATGTCTAACATGAATTAAACCTCTTGTAGATCACCCACACTTTTCTTTGGAAAGGTTCATATCTCATAGGTCTATTTTGATGAGTCAAAATGGAATTTATTTAAGAGTTGTAAATGTGTCATCAAAATTTGGTGTACAATACTATTATATTACCCCTCTCTTGGATCTTAAATTATTGGTAGCATGCATACCACATTTTAATTTCCATGTTGGAAGTTTGTATTTTTTCTAATCTGATATGTCTATTCTTGCATTGAAAGATCATGTGTACAAATTCTATACAAATGATAATGAATTTTTTACTAGAGGTTTAAGTTACACTGGATAATATATGTAATTAATGAATGAACACAAAATAAAAAATATAAAACCAATTGGAATCAAATCCAAAACCTTCATTGGACTCATGAATAGCTAGAAGTAAGCACTCCTCCAACTTTTCTTTCAATAGATTCTTAGACAAGTATAATTCATTGAAAAAAAGTATGCACTAATAAAAAATATATCAATTATTTCACAAAATTTGTGAATTTGGGACCTTTGAAGGCTAAATATGAATATAAATTATTTGAAACATTCCAAGGAAACCTTTGAAGTTCTAGTTAAAATTTTTATTAGATTAGCCTTGTCTTATGTATTAAAATTTTGCACAAGCTCCCAAAATAAACATCTATAAGACCACTAATTAATAATTAAATATCTTTGTCATTTAATATTTAAATCAAGTTTCATGGAACCATATCATTTATTCCCTACAAGTGAACATTTATGTGAGAATTTTTTTTTCTAGTGAGATATTTTCAGCAATAAGATCAACATATTCATGTTTATTTTCCTCTATAAGTCTTATATTTATACCACCATGAATCATATCATGATCTATGACCTCTTCCTTCACACAAATTAAGAGATTACCCTCATCCACATCCATGCCAAATATAAGATCAGGCATGTCCCTTATGTCATTCTGAAGCAATACTAAATTTTCTTAGACAAAGGCATTCAAATGTCTCTTATGCTTCTATGCAAAATTCATAAAAGTGATGGCATTATTTTAAAATTTTATTTTTTGATATGTTAAGGGTATGTACCACATATTAAAATTATATGTTCTTATGTTTTTGTTTACCTTGATATCAATTAGTGACTTCTTTCTTCAAAATTCGTAAAATTTCTAAAACAAACCCCTGTTCATCCATAACTACAATTTAGTGGCGACAGTCAAATCAAAACCTAATTTTGTGTTTCCTTTGCATCATACTATCCTCCTTAGTCATTATTATGACTCTTTAGTATATACAAATGTTTTTAGGTGATATGTAAATATAATGCCAATCCACAACATTTGCATGACTAAATAGATAGAAAAACTTTCAAACTTTATTTTGTGCCATAATATTGACATTTGAAATGGTGGGTTAATTGCACTGTTATTTATCTTTGGATATTTATAAATAGATCTGATTTTCTTTCTTACCATAATAAACCAATAATAATTTATGGAATTTATTCAAAATTACATGATATAGTTATTTACTTTCCTAGGTTGTAGATTACAAATTCCATCCTTAACTTCTTTAATATTATGTTGAATATTATTTTGTATACTTAAATGAGATGGTTAAAATATTGTAAACTTAACCTTTTCCTTAAAAATATGCTCAGTACCATATTTTTACAATTAAAATTGATGAACCCAAACTTATTTTGTGTCTATACATGTATAAATGACCGTAGAACATGATGTTTAGACATTATGCAATATATTTTATAATAAATTAGAATATTTGTTTATCCCTGAAAATGTATAGGATGAAGAAAAATTTAATGATGGTATTGGCCTTTTAACAAGATTATTTCTTAGAATAGTTTCTCAACTATATTTTGGGTTATGTTACATCAAGCATATGAGACTACCATGGAGAAGATATATTTTTGTTATTTTTTCAACGTAAAGGGAATAAGGTTTAAGCATAGCTTTGGATTTGTCATGTTGGGTGAGGTACACATAGTAAAAGGTCAAGTGCATATTTCTCATATGCATGCACTTTAAATGATTTAATGAAGTATTATGTGGCCAATGTATTTTTTAGAGCCTAGAGTTGTATCATCTCTTCTAAAGCTATCTAACATTTTGTTTGCAACTATATAGAAAGTTTGGAAGAAAGAAAAAATTATATAAATGTTCACAATGACCAATATATGTCAATAGGACTCAATAATAAATAATGTTACAATAGAAAAAAATTATGATAAAAGACCCCAATTTTATAAAAAACAACTAACCAATGGAACACTATAATAATAAGTTAGTAAACAACTAAAATTATATCTAAGGGCTAAACCTAAAATGGTTAACCCATATAACATATGATCCAAGTCCAACTAAAAATATCCATTTGTCATAAAATACTCTTAAATGGATCAAATATCCAATGAAGACCAATGTTGAAGCAATGTGCAAAGATTAGAAAGTTAAAACTAGTGTTGCTACATGTATAAAAATTTAGGATAGACACATCAGTGTCATGGTCTATCTAGACAAAAGGGCCAATGAAAGACCTAATATTGTTCTTGGGGGTAATTTCTAAGATTAATATTAATCTATTGGAAATTTAAGTAGCCAATTCTATTATGGGTATGTCAATATGGCAATTTTGTGTTTTGGTCTAGGTACATTTTTCAATCCAACTACACAAAAAATATTAAACATATACCCAAATATGAAAAATTAACTACATAGTATGAATAACCATAAAACCCCATGTGTAGGAAAAGAAGGATTAAATTGAGGGCTTGCAAACTCACTTCTACCATATTCCAACCTCTAAATGGGATGAATGTCATTCGCCAATAGTTTATTGGGGTGCAAAAATCTTAACATTTTGAATCAATAAAAGGGGATGAAAACTCTTGAATCTCACTATATAACAATAAAAATATTATTTAATTTTTATTATTCATGGAGATGGAGAGGAAATGAATTAAATTTCAATGAAGTTCATTATTATTCACATATAAGTTTGAACTTTATTTTATAATTGAATATATATTTAAATGGATATGCCTCTCTCATATTGTTGAATGGATTAAAATGTAATAAAATAGAAATGATAGAGCCACGAGAAGAAGATGATTAACATAATATATAGTTTCAAATCCTTTGAATCCAAATTTATATTCAATTTATTTCTAACCATGATATTTTTCAATGTGGCATAATTATCTCTCAATTATTTAACTTAATCATTATCCTCATATATCACCAACATGTAGTAAATCTGATGGATGTTTTTTAGCCTTAAAATATAGTCAGTTTTACTGTTCTATATGGAATAACTTAATAGACTATATATGCATTAAGGATTTTATATTAAGAAACCATAAAAAAAATTGATGCAAGATGAAATTTTTAATAGATAATAAAAATATATATAAGATTGTTTATATGAAATAATCAATGTTGAACAGAACATCAAGAACTTTAACGAGTTTATATATATATATATATATATATATATATATATATATATATATATATATATATATATATATATGACATTCTTCTATTGTGAATTGTTCGAACATTTGAAAAATAATTATCGATAAATAGTTACCATCTAAAAAATTTATGATAAGTAGGATCAATATTGCAATTACTCACATCAAATATATAACATACAATCATGGCAAAAAAAATATTTTTATTTTAAAACTTTTCTTTCAACTTTTTTTTAATGTACTTCAGTTAAACTAAGCATAATATGAGGACCTTGTTAAATGCAGAGTGTTATAATTTTTATTTTTTCAATTAATAAAATATAATTAATTAATCATATTATTTTTTATTTTTGAATATTTATTTTTATATTTTATTATTATTTTTTGAATACATGTATTTAATATTTAAATTTATTCAATAATTCATATATTAAGTATTTAATAAATTAATTTTCCCTTACATTATATATTTATAGTAATAATATATTTTATTTTTTATTTTTATTTGATAATAAATATCTTATTTTTATTTTCGAATGATACATGCCATGTCATGTATTTATTCTTCAAATCTAATAAATAATATTCACATTATTTTAATTTTAATTTTTTTGATTCACATAATATATGTCATGTCAATAAATTTATTAAATATGTGTGAAATATTTGTGAAAAAAATAATAAACCATATAAAAGACTTAATTTTATCTTAATTTTTTTAAAAAAATAAAAAAGTGGAAAAAATTGTCTTGAATTCTTTTTTGTAAGAGGTTTATGATTTTGTGTTAGATTTTTTTGTTAGAAAGTGTTTCTTTTAAACAAACCAAAAAATAATTTATAGAAGGTATTACATTTTTAATAAAAAGGAAAGTATTATATTTTTAAAAAAAAAAATATTATGTATTGATGTGAAAAAAAAATGTTGTAGTTTCACTGTACATATTTAGAATCATAAATTATATTTATAAAATATGAAGTAAAAAAAATACAATCATTTAAGATTGAGTTTGATTTTTGAGAGATAAAATATCTTAATGGCTATCTAAAAAATATGGAAAGTTTTGTGAAAAGTCTTTTAAATAAATTTCTGACCCCACTTAATCCCATGTAGTTAAGAAATTAATGATTATTTAGATTTAAATTATTTATAAAATAAAAATTAATTTAATTTTTAGTTAATTTCTTAGGAGACCCATTTTATATCCAAAATTACCCTAATGCTTATGAATAATCCTATGAAGAAGGATATCAAGAAGATGTGACTAGTACTCTTGAAATAAATTTCTAGGCTCTTAAGAGGCATCTTCTTGGAGGTTGTCTCCCTCAATTTCATAGACATTATTTCCAAGGTTAATTCCAAAGCCAACTAACTCAATAATTAGGAGTTCTCAAAAAACCTTATTCCTTTCCTCCTCTTACTTGAATTCCAAATCAACTTAAATACTTATTAACACTCATGTAAAATATGCTAAAATTAGAAACAGTGATGAAAAAATGGGATAAGGAACTTGATGTGATCCATATTCATCTCATAGAAAGGTTGAGAAAGTCGATTCAATTCTTTATGAATAAGAGGATATTGGTTGAAAAGGAAGCTAACTATGTCATCAATGAATATTTGCATGAAATGAGATGCTATATCCAATGATGGCTAGATAAATGATAAAGGTGGGCAAACCAAGAAATTGAAGATCAACTTGCAGCTGTTGAAGGGCCTTGAAAACTCTATCAAGAAGGTGAAAATCTAGTTGAAGAACAAGTCTCTCCATCACATCCTCAAGAGTATTATTATGTTCCACATTAGCCTTATTATACTCCTTAACATCATGAAATCATTCACCATCCTTGAGATGTTCCTCCAAAAGATACTAATATATTTAAAGCTACAACTTGGAACTAAGTACTAAAGTATTGGGGAAAGGAAGATGAAGAGAGTAAAGACCAAGAAGTTGATGTCAAGAAAGAAAAACTTGTGTGTGCTCATGTCTCATTGCCTTCTACTTAATAACCTATAACTTTTTCATCTTTGAGGTCTATCCTATAATATTTTCAACATGAAAAAAAAGTCTTAGTTGAGAAGGTCAAAGATAAATTTGCAATTGTTGAAAGGCCTTAAGCAGGCTATGAGAAAGGTGAGGTGCTTGTTGAAGAAAATGAAATGTCTATAGCGCAATTGAACATGCTTTTATTTAAAGAATTGTTTCAAAAACATGCCATTCCCAAATCCACAAATTGTAAGTGTTTCCCTTCCATTCCCATGCCTATTCATGAAAAATCCATCACACCTACTCCCTCTCCAACCCATGAACTTGTTCACCACCCTCCCACCTCATCCTTTATTGAAGGAGAACCTGTCCTATTGTAAGTTAGTGAAGAAGAATACGTTCAAGCTAAAAATGCTCAAGAAGATGAGTCATTTGTCTATGATGAAGAGGTCACTAGAGATAAACATAAATCCATCTTTTTGAGTGAAAAATATTACGATTAAAATCATATTGTAGTTATTTGAATTGAGTTTGATCAAGACATGAGAGAGGAAGTGCTTGAAAATATCATCACATCAGTTGAGTTTGTTGAGTTTCATGAGAAAGTTGAAATAGATGTGAGAAACATGGGGAAGACCTATTTGCATATGTTCAAGTAGTATGAAGGTCTTGAAATCTAGTACTAATAGGAGAGTAAAATGAGAATGTTGAGGAGGAATGTAAGGTTTCTATTAAATAAACATGTCTTGAAGAACATCACCAAGAATTTCAAATACATGATGGAGAAATCTATGATGACTGTGACATTCATGAGCATGGTCAAGAGGATGAGTTTGAAGAGGTTGTGGTTCTCAAGTAGAAAAAAGACAAAGATGATTGGTAGAAGCATATTAAACTTCTCCAAGAACTTTAAGACATTTTCAAGGTTGAAATTCAAGAGCACAAGGAGATAGAATAAGGTATCCTCATTGAAGAAAATGATGAATATTAGATTAACTATAAAAATATCCTTGAATAGCTTGAAGATGGTAATAAATTTGACCTCATTCAAAGTACCATGGAGGTCAAGGAACCATGTTTGAATGAAGAATCATTGGATGTTGGAGCTAATGGGTCTCATGAAAATATTGAGATTGTTGAAGTACAATAGGAGTTCACCTTAATAAGTGATATGTTTTTAGTTGTTGTCATTGAATTTGAAGTACAAAGAGAGTGAAAAGCATGAAGAAATTGAAGACATAAAATCCAAAGATAAAAAGGAAAATTGATTTATGCGTTCCTTCATCTCATGGAACAAGACATGGTGAAAAATTACCTTCTGATCTAGGAAGAGAAATTTTGTTTTAGGTTAGTTTGTATATAGTCTAGTTTTCTTATGTTGTTATGTGTCTTGCCTATGTGATTAGAGAGCACAAGTGTGTGTTTTTCTATCTTGTTTGATTTATTTATTTCCTGTTATGTTTAATGTGAGTTTTTTATCTATTCAAATATTTTTTAGTGTTAATTGTAGCATATGGGTGACTCCATTTCCCAAGGACAGAAGAAGGCAACTGGTCCTTAGCATAGCAGGTATGCTGTGCCTTAAAAATTACCAAAATATTGACTAATTTTACCACTAGGTTAAATTAATTCAACCTTCCTGAATATAAAAACTTTTCATAGGGTCTTTATAGGTTTGAAAGTGGTACATGGTAATTAATGAGGTCAAGAAATCTTTTGAAGGTCATAAAATATGTTCTAACCTTTGTAATTTTTATCCACTTTTCTTATTTCATTATGTGCCATATTTTGGTCATTTAATGAATTGTATGGTTTCTAATAAAGGGATAAATGTGTCAAGAGGTATGCTATGTAAGACATGCCAAGTAAGCGTCATAGTCAATTTTGAAACTAAAACATTGAAGTTTGAACATATAATCAAGATCAACTGTAAATAGGGTAGTTTGAGGTAGTTGTATAGATTGAGATGAGTGATTTTGCATGTGTGATGCTTTAAAGAGGTTTTTTGAGATTCCCATAAGTCATTTCTAGTCTGAGGTTCCTTTAACATCTCCAAATGTGATGAAAACTAGTTTCTCTCTCCTATCCCTCTCTTGGATATGTCAAGAAGGTCAAATGGTTTTATGTTAGTATGAATAGGAGAAGAGGAGTTGGAGTGAGTGTACATGGGATATGTTAGTAGTATTTATGGAATTGTATTTCATTGGCATGGTTTTTGGATTATTGGTTTATGTTTCATGACAAATCACTAAGAATGTTAGCATCTCTAAGCTGCTTGTACATCCTTAACACCTCAATTTGCTCATCTAGTTACATTGATTTATGTGAACCAAGTGGTGTTTATAGTATTAAAGATCATGCTCTTATTTTTCATATTGTTTTTGACTATTTTAGAATGTGTGCACATGGAAGGTAAATAGGATCATCTCATTCTAATATAAATGCATAATAGTGATGGTCTGTAGCACATGTTTTGATAGTTGCAAGTGAAAGTGTGAAGTGGAGGCTTGAAAATAAACCTCAAATGAATAATGACACTATAATGTGTCTTCTAAACCTTAGTTGATCATGTAGGTATCTAGTTTTAGGTCATATTGGACCTATATTATCACAATGACATTCAGGCAGAAGGTATGTTGAGGATAGTTAAGTACATTATCTAAACTATGTAATAGTTATCTATCACCTTCATAGCCCATGACATGTTCTACCCATTCAGGAAGAGGGCTAAGTTTTCCAAACTATGAGACCACTACTTAAAATCAAACCTAATAGAGACCTATAGGTTTATGTGTGTAGGTAATCAAAATTATATGAGCTTGATGATGTGACTTTAAGAGGTTATAAACCTTGGTATTCAGTGATAATACCTTTTGCTAAATATTGAATATGGTAAGATAACATTGTAGTTTTGAAAGAACACTTCAAGCAACACCTATAGGTTTAGCATTGAGAAAGTTACAAAACATATAAATTACCTTAACTTCTCCAAAAAAGGATCTTACCCTATTAAATGTCATCTATTGGTGGAAGTTGATGAGGTATGAGTAAGACATATGGATCCATTATTGTAGCCTATACATAGTAATAACATGAAAATTCAAGAATGAGATTGTTTGGTAAAATGAGAAAGATGGTTAAATGGTTCCAACTTAGTCAAAATTTTAATGAAAATATTCACAAAATACACAATGCTACTGAATCCAAAATGAGCATTGAACTTGCAAACCTACAATGCATTGATACTAGAGATACGATAACATGGACTGAAGGTATAAATGGATATATCCAGAAGTGAGATGAACTCAATGACCTAAAGAGAAACTAAAGGATGTGAAGTATAATATTCAAACCCATATCATCACCTACAAATTCATCTTAACTCCTCTAATAAGTACGTATAGTCTAACTCAAGAAATGCAAACTAGTCTAAGTCCATAAAAAATATATTTTGTTTTTTTAGTGTAGGTATGGAATGACCATGTTGAAACCACTCTCAAAATGGTAATATCACATTTACATTTGATTTCAAAAATAAATAACCTCGACCTATAGTCATAACTCAAGGTTCTCAAGCCTACCATAAACACTGTACATAGTCATAATTTCAAGAAGCTAGTCTTGAGAGTTTGAGGTGTATAGGGATATTGGAGCATGATCAAGTTTTGAAACTTTATATAGAGTATAATAATGATATAATAAATAACTACATGGTCTCATTTGTGATATAAAAATAGGGGAAGCTCCTTTTATTTTATTTCAAACTAGAGACACTCCATAGTGAACATAACTGATAGAGCTAATATATCCATAATGAGAGGATGAAATAATAGTATTAATAAATATAGGATTATTTTTAAGGTTATATTGAAGATAAAAAGTGTTTTTAAACACCTATAGTCACTGCCATCACTGACAGGTGGTCACATACTCAAGAAACATAGTCTTGCAGATTAGGCCTAAAACTAGGCATCAACCCTTAAGGTGCCTAACTTCATTCATAACATCATGATATTTTTTTAAAAAACATGTGACAACCTTAATGGGAGAGTAGACTAATAATAACCATTATTTTGTATATATCAACCTAGAATTGGTCATTTTGGCCTAATTCTCTCTTAGTGGTATCCAGAATGCAAGAAACTACTTGAGAATCTAATTTATTTTGCTCATATTTATATATACGAGTTGTATGGTGTCTAAATTAGTTAGGGATATTTTAGGTATGTCTTGAACTCAAAATTTTAGGAATTGGTTCAAGGGTTAAGCATCTAACTTTCATGAATCATTGTAAAGAACCAAAATGACCTAAAACCCTCTTAAAACGCTTATGAGAACTCAATGAAGAAGAAAGAATGGAAATGCATATAGAATAGTTAAATTATCTTGGAAAATAAATTGTACGTATTTTTCACTCTCCCAAGTTCCTCATCACTCTGTTGTTCTATACTATCACTTGTATAGACATGTTTAATTCTATGTTTTTTTGTAGGATTTGAGGTGTTTTATAGGTACATAAGGCAATTGATACGTGAAGGATATTGTTTAAAGTGTGTGGAGAATTTTTATAACTCTTTATAACTAATTATCACCTTATTTATGCATTAAAATCATACTGCTAGGCTGATCATTGCAAGAAATCTTGGATAGATAGTGAGAAGGAGGTTGATTGCCTAAGTATGACTATGAAAAGTGTGATGTTGAATATTTTAAGGTCTATTTCATAGAAAAAAATAAAAAAATATCTTTAAAATGTGTCTCAAATACCTAAAATGAATTATCTTGAACAACTTCAAATCACCATAGTGACAAGTGTGAAGATTTAGGCCTATAGGGCTAATGAGTGACTGCTAACAAGTAGCACAAGTGGTAAAAAGAAGATCACCAGTTAGAGAAGCATATAAGGACCTTAAATAATCATACTTACACTTATTAGGTTAATATATATGTTTCAAATACTTCTAAGTTAATTAAAGGTAGATAGGTTGACTCATCATTGAGAAGGCGATTTCAAGTAAGACAATGAAGATCTCGACTGCAACTTAAGGAAGATGTCATGTTTTAGGTAGACACTGGTCATAAAGGACCTCATGACCTATTCTGTATACTCTCTTTTCTTTCATTATAACTAGTTTTCAAGCTTTGACACTTGGATTTATGACTATTCAATGTCATTCCTTCTCTCTCCTATCATATGCTCTATATATTGAATCCACTTTGACATCTAAAGCAATCCACAATTGGTATGGAAAAGCCATTACAATTTTTTTTTCATTTGAATAAAGTAATGAAGTTGATTTTGTATCTAAAACTCTTAACTAAGTATGTCAAGCAGTATATTTTGATGACAAATGATGAATGTCTTCTCATTACTTCCATTATGCTCTTATATGCATTGTGTGAGTAGTAGCATTTCTTCCAATAGGTCTCACAAAGTGTGAATGTTTGTTAATGAATATTTGAAGTGAGAGAGATTAGCAGTGTCTAGGATTAAACCTCCTTTTCACCCACCTCATGATATGCATAACAATCTAGCTCTATGTAGAAATACTTATGCTATAAGAACATTGAGTTGAGGTCAGTTTCAGTAGTCCTGTTTATTAGTACAAATACAAGTATGTTTATGGAATTATCTTTGGTGAATCACCTTCATTAGTATATGTTAATTTTATGTTTCCTTCATACCTTTTCACTACTAATAGTTATTAGTTTAGTGTAGTGTGTGAGCCTAAAAGATAGATCAAGGGAGTTAACTCATAATCTAAAGGTTTACCTATGTTATAGACAACCTACAGGTCTAGGGGTAATCCCATGCTAGCCAAATTTGGAGAGATTTTAACCACCTTCTCTTAGGGTTAATATTTAGGTTTTATAGTTTTGGCATGCTTTGTGGGACTAAGGTCCAAAAACATGGAGGGATTTTTGGTGTGTTCTTCCTAGTATCAACTTTTGAAAGTATTCAAGAAAACACCAATGGTGACTTCAAATGCAATCAACTTGTTATAAGTAACTCAAGTAATTATTGTAGCATATTTAAATCAAGTATTATGTTTTATTTTACTAATGATGTTGATATGGATGGATATGTTTAGAGTTATATCTACATACCTCCCTATAAACCTTATTATGACCCATACTACATTTGTCAATAGCTCTATCATGGTTGTTATAAACACTATCATCCATGGTATCCATATAGATAGCCTATTCCTCCACCATATGATTATGATGTTTTTGACCAACCTTATAAATAAGTCTATTCAGAAGGATATCAATAAGATGTGATTACTACTGTTGAAAAAGAAGTTTAAGCTCTTAAGAGGTAGCTTATTGGAGGATGTCTCCCTCGAGTTCCTAGACAACCTTTCCAATGTCAATATGAATGGCAACTAACTCAATAATTAGGATCTCACTAAAACCCTTATTCCTCTCCTTTTCCTACTTCAATTCCAACTCAAGCTAAATCCTTATTAGGACTCATGCCAAATATGCTAAAATCAGAAAGGGTGATGAAAAAATGGGATAAGGAACTTGATGTGATATATATTCATCTCATAAAAAGGTTGAGAAAGTCCATTTAATTCTTTATGAATAAGTGGAGGTTGGTTGAATAAGAATGTAACTATGTCATCAATGGATATTTGCATGAAATGAGATGCTATATCTAATGGTGGGTAGATAAATTGAAAAGGTAGGAAAACCAATAAATTTAGGATCAACTTACATCTTTTGAAGGGCATCAAGAAGCATATGAATAAGATGAAAATCTAGTTGAATAATATGTCTCTCCCACCATCCTCAAGAGTCTTCTTATGTTTCACCTTAGTTTTATCGTGCTCCTTATCCTGATGAAATCATTCACCATCCTTGAGAGGAGCCTCCAAAAGAGCCTAATATCTTTAAAGTTCCAACTTAGAACTAAGTAGTGAAGTATTGGGGAAAGAAATATGAAGAGAGTAAGGAACAAGAAGTTGATGTCAAGAAAGAAAAACTTGTGTGTGTTCAAGTCCCATTGCCTTGTCCTTAAGAACCTATAAATTTTCCATCTTGGAGTTCTATCCAAGAATATTTTCAATGTGAAAAAGAAACCTCAGTTGAGAAGGTGGAAGATAAAGTTGCAGCTATTAAAAGGACTGAATAAGGCTATGATAAAGGTGATGTGTTTGTTGAAGAAAAAGAAATTTTTATAGCCCAATTGAATAGGATTTCCCTTAAATAATTCCTTAAAAAATATCCAATTCCCAAATCCACAAATTAAAATAGGTTTCCTTCCATACGCATGCCCATTGATGAAAAATATGTCATACCTCCTACTCCCTGTCCAACCCATGAACTTGTTCACCACCCTCCCACCTCATCCATTATTGAAGGAGAACTCATCCTATGGGAAATTAGTGAATAATTACAAGATCAAGTTGAAGTTGATCAAGAAGATGACTCAAGTGTCTATGATGAAGAGTTCACTAGAGTAAAACATAAAACCATTTTATCTATTGAAGAAAGAGATGATCAAAATCATGTTCTAGATATTCAAAAGGAGTTTGATGAATGCATGGGAGAGGAGGTTCATGAAGATCATCACATTAGCTGAGTTTGTTTATTTTCATGAGCAATTTGAAAGAGATGTGAGAGACATGTGACAAACCTATTTGTAGATTTTCAACGAATATGAAGGTCTTGAGAATCTAGTACTTCGAGGAGATAAAAATGAGATTGTTCAAGAGGAATGTAAGGTTCCTATTGAACAAATATTTATTCAAGAACATCACCAAGAGTTTAAAATACATGATGAAGAAATCTATGATGACTGTGACATTCATGATCATGGTTAAGAGGATGAGTTTGAAGAGGTTGTCGTTCTTAAGTAAAAATAAGGAAAAGATGATTGGTAGCAGCATATTAAAATTTTCCAAGAAATTGAAGACCTTTTCAAGGTTAAAATTAAAGAGAAAAATGAGATAGAATAAGATATCCTCACCTAGGACAATGATGAAAATTAGATTGACTATAAAAATCTCCTTGAAGAGCTTGATGAGCTTGTAGATGGTAATAAATTTGACCTCATTCAAATTACCATAAAGGTCAAGGAATCATGCTTGAATGAAGCATCATTGGAATTTGTAGCTAAGGGGTATCATGAGAAGATTGATATTTTTTAAGTATAAGAGGATTTCACCTTCATAAGTGATATATTTGCAGCTATTTTCATTGCATTTGAGATCATGCCAAAGAGAGTGGCAAGCATGAATAAATGGAAGACATCAAATCCAAAGATTAAAAAGACAACTTGATTCATTCACTCCATCTCATGGAGCAAGATATGGTGCAAACTTACCTTTTGATCTAGGAGAATAAAGTTTGTTGCAGGCTAGTTTGTATATAGTCTAGTTTTCTTATGTTGTTGTGTCTTTCGTAAGTGCCTAAAGAGCCCTAGTGTGTGTTTTATTGTATTGTTTGGTTTGTTTGTTTTATATTGTGTTTAGCGTGAGTTTGGGGTATATTTATAGGTTTTTAAGTGTAAATTGAAGTATATGGGTGACTCCATTACCCAAGGATAAAAGAATGTAACTAGTCCTTAGCATAGCAGGCATGTTACCCTCTTAAAAATTACTAGAATATTAACTAATTTTACCACTAGGTCAAATTAAGTCAACTTCCCAGCATATGCAAACCTTTAATAGAGTCCTTATAGGTTTGAAAGTGGTCACATGGTCATTAATGAGGTTAAGGAATATCTTGATGGTCATAAAATATGTTCTATTATTTTTCATTTTTACCCACTTTTCTTATGTCATTATATGCCATATTTTGGTCATTTAATGAATTGTATGGTTTCTCATCAGGGTTTAATTTTTTTAAGAGGTGTGATAACGTAACACATGTCAAGTAAGCTTTAGATTCAGTTTTTAAACTACAAAATTGAAGGTTCAATGTAAAATTGGTAAGATCAATTCTAAACAAGGCAATTTGAGGTAATTGTATAGACTGAGATGATTGGTTTGGCATGTGTGATGCTTTAAAGAGGTCTCATGAGATCCTTATAAGTCATTTCTAGGCTGAGGTGCCATTAACAACTCCAAATTTGATGTAAACTCATTTCACACTCCTATCCCCTTCTTGGATTAGTCAAGAACGTCAAATGGTTTTCTGTTAATATGAATAAGAGAAAAGGAGTTGGAGTGAGTGCACCAAGGGGAGGTTAGTAGTATTTATGGCCTTATATTTCATGTTCATGGTTTTTGTATTAGTGTCTTTTGCTTCATGAAAAATCTCTAAGATCATTATCACCTCTAATCTACCTACACATCCCCAACACCTTAGTTTTCTCATCTAATTACATTGGTATGTGTGAGCCAAGTGATGTTTTTAGAATTATAGAGTATGTTCTTCTTTTCTATGATGGATTCAATTTTTTTGGAATATGTGGCCATGGAAGGTAGATAGGAACATCTTATTGTAATAGAAACTCATAACAGTGATGGTCTATAGAACTTGTTGATAGTTGAAGGTGAAGGTGTGATGTGGAGGTTTGAAAAGCAACCTAAAATGAATACTCACAATGAAATGTGTCTTATAAACCTTAGTTAATCATGTAAGCATATGGTTTGAGGTCATGTTAGACCTATATTATCATTGTCACATCTAAGCAAAATGTGTGTTGAGTATGTATACCTCAGAGGTTCGAGGTACCAATGGTTAATGGGAGGGTCAAGTATATTATCTAAACTTTGAAATAGTTCCTTATCACCTTCATAGCCCATGACATATTTTGCCCATTCAATAATATGGTTAAGTTTTCCAAACAATGAGATCATTACTTACAATCAAACCTAATGGAGACATATAGGCTTATGTGTGTAGGCAATAAAAAGTACAAGAGCCAAATGATGTGCCTTGAAGATACTATAAAGCTTGGTATGTAGTGACAATTCCTTTTGGTAAATATTTAATATGGTAGGATAACATTATAGGTTTGGAATAATAGTTCAAGTAACACCTATAGGTGCAGAGTTATGAAATTTACAAAATTGATGAATTACCTTAACTTATTCAAAAATAGATCTTGCCCTATAAACTATCATTTGTTGGTGAAAGTTGATGAGGTTTGAATAAGCCTTATGAATTTATTATTATAGCCTAGACATAGTAATAGCATGCCAATTCAAGAATGAGATTATTTGGTCAAGGGAGAAGGATGGTGGAGTGGTTCCAACTCAATCAAGTTTTTACTAAGAATATTCATAAAAAACACAGGGATATTAAAGTTAAAATGAACCTTGAACTTGTAAACCTACAATGCATTGATAGTAGAGAGATGGTAACATGACCTCAAGGTAAAAATTGATACATCTAAATTTGAGATGACCTCAGTGACCTAAATAAAAACCAAAATATGTGAAGTAAAGTAGTGAAACATGTATCATCACTTGTAATATAATCTTAACTCCTCTAATAATTACTTGTAGTCTGACTCAAGAAATGCAGACTAGCCTAAGTCCATGAAAAATGTAGTTTGGTTATTGAGGTGAGGTATGAAATGACCATGTTGAAACCACTCTTACAATGGTAATATAACACTCCCATGTGACTTCAATAAGAAATAACCTCAACCTAAAATCATAACTCAAGGTTATTAAGCCCACCAGAAACATTGCACATAGTCACAGTTTTAAGAAGTTAGTCTTAAGAGTTTAAGGTGTAGAGGGCTATTCGAGCATGGTAAAGTTTAAAAAGTTAATAAAAAGTATAATATTGAGTTGATAAATACTTATATGATATTATTTTGGCCAAAAAAATTGGGGAAGTTCCTTCTTTTTTGTCTCAAACTAGAGGCACTCCACAATCAACATAACCTATAGACCTAATGTATCCATAATGAGAGGATGTAATAACAGAGTCTTAATGAATGTAGGATGAATTTTAAGGTTTATTTAAGGTTAAAGTTTTTAGAAACACTTATAGTCACTACCATCACTCATAGGTGGTCACATACTCAAGGAATATAATCTTGCAGGTCAGGCCTATAACTAAGCATGAACCCTCAAGGTGCCTAAATTCACTCATAACATCATGATATATTTATAAACACTGTGAGAGAATTCATGGTAGATTAGATTGATAAGAACCATTAGTTTGTTGATATCAACCCAAAATTGATCATTTTGGCCTAATTCTCTCTTAGGGGTATCCAAAATGCAAGCAACTACTTTAAAAGCCAATTTATTTTTCTCATATCTATACAGACAAGGTGCATGGTGTCTCAAGTAGTTAAGGATATTTTAGGGATTTCTTGAACTGGAACTTTATGGAATTGGTTAGAGGGTTAAGCATCTAAATTTTATGAATCATTCTTAAGAACTAGAATGACCTCAAACCCTCCTCAAACCCTTATGAGAACTTGATGAAGAAGATATGAATGAAAATTCATATAGAATAGGTTAATTTACCTAGACACTAACTTGTACCTATTTTTCACTCTCCCATATTCCTTAGCACTCAGTTTTTCTATATTGTCACATATACAGACATGTCTAATTATATGTTATTTATAGGATTTGATGTGTTTTATATGTATAAAAGGGAATTGATAGGTGAAGGATATTATGTAAGGTGTGTAGATACTTATTATAAATCCTTATAGATAATTCTCATCCTATTTATGCTTGAAAACCTCTTTACTAGGTTGGTCATTGTAGGCAGTCTTAGATAGATATTGAGGAGGGTGACTGCGTAAGTATGATTGTAAGAAGTATGATATTAATTTTTTAGGTCTAATTCATAGACCATATGAAAAGGAGGCCTTTAAAATGTGTCTTACATACTCACAATGAATTTTTTTGAATAATTACAAGTCACCATAGTGACAAGTGTGAAGATTCAGGCCGATAGGGATAATGAGTGACTGTAAACAAGTAACACAAGTGGTAGGAAGAATATCATCAATTGGAAAATCATCTAAGGAAATAAAATCATACTTATAGCTTTTTAGGTCAATCTATATGTGTCAAGGACTTCTAAGGCAATTCAAGACATATAGGTGGACTCATCATTAAGAAGGTGGTTTCAAGTAAGATAACGAAGATCTCCATGCCAAATTGAGGAAGTGTCATGTTTCAAGTAGACACTTGTCACAGAGGCCCTCGTGACATGTTCTATAAAATCTATTTTCTTGCATAATAACACCTTGACACTTGGCATTGTGACTGTTCAACTTCACTCTTTTTTTGCTCTCCTATGCTTTAAATATTGAATCCTTTCTCGAGTTATAATTAATCCACAATTGGTATGGAAAATACATTGTGGTTTTGACATTTTTTTTCCTTTAAATAAATTTTTGAAGTTGATTTTGTTCTCTGCAACTCTTACCTAAGTATGTCAAGTAGTATATTTGGATGACAAATAATGTATATATTATCCTTACTTCTATTTTGCTCTTGTAAGCATTGTGTGAGTAGTAACATTTCTTCCAATAGGGCTCATGAAGTGTAACTATTTGTTAATGTGTATTTGAAGTGTCAGAGATATTATTAGTGTATAAGATCATACCTCCTTTTCACCCACCTTAGGATATGTATAAGGATCTACATCCATGTAAGAACACTTATGCTAGAAGAGCATTGAGTTGAGGTCAGTTTTAGCAATCTTCTTTCTTAGTGTAAATGCAAGTATGTTTACAGAGTTATATTTTGTGTATCAGATTCATTATTATAGGTTTATTTTATGTTTCCTTCTTCCCTTTTCACCCTTAATAGTGATTATTCTAGTGTAGCACGTGAGCCTAAACTATAGATCAAGAGAGCTAGCCCATACTCTATAGGTTTACCCATGTTATAGATAACCTACAAGTCTAGGGTTAACCCATGTTATCCAAATTTGGATAGGTATAAATCACCTTTTCCTAGGGTACAAGTTTAGGTTATAACAATTTGGCATGCCTGATGGGACTAAGGTACAAAAAAATGGAAAGATTTTTGGTGTGTTGTTTATACTATCAACTTTTGAAAGTATTAAAGCAAACACCAATGGTGAATTTGAATGTAAAAAACTTGTTATAAGCATCCCAGGTACTTATTTTAAAATATTTCTATCAAATCTTATATTTTATCTGATTAATGAAGTTGATATGGCTGGATATGTTTAGATTTATTACTACACACCTCCCTATCAACATTGTTATGACCCATACTATGTTCCTAAATAGCTATGTCAAGGTTTTTATCATCCCTATGGGTCATGGAATCACTATGGTCATCATGTTCCTCCTACATATGATCATGATATTGTTGATCAACCTTATAAAGAAGCTTATTAAGAAGGCTATCAAGAAGATGTGATTAGTACTCTTGAAAAAGAAGTCTAAGCTCTTTAGAGGCAAATTTTTGGAGGAAGTATCCCTCAAGTTTCTAGAAAATACTTTCAAAGTCAATATAAAAGGAAACTTACTCAATAATTAGGAGGTCAACAAAACCCTTATTCTTCTCATCCTCCTACTTTAATTCCACCTCAAGCTAAATCCTTGTTTAAACTCATGCCAGATATGCTAAAATCATAAATGATGATGAATAAAATGGATAAAGAACTTGATGTGATCCATATTCATCTCATGTAAAGGTTGAGAAAGTGGATTCAATTCTTTATGAATAAGTGGAGGTTGGTTGAATACAAAGTTAATTATATCATCAATGAATATTTATGAGAAATGAGATGCTATATCCAATGGTGGGTAGATATATTAGAAAATTTGGGAAATCCAAGAAATTGAGGATCAAATTGTATCTATTAAAGGGCCTCAAGAAGGCTATGAAGAAGGTGAAAATATGGTTCAAGAACAAGTCTCTCCCTCCTATCCACAAGAATCTTCTTATGTTCCACATCACTTTTATCATGCTTCTTGACCTCATGAAATCATTCACCATCCTCAAGTTGAGCCTCCAAAAGAGCCTAATATATTTAAAGTTCTAACATGGAACCAAGTAATAAATTATTAGGGAAGTGACCTCTCTTTTTCTCAAACCAGAGGCATTCCACAGTCAACATAACCTGCAAACCTAATGTATATATAATGAGAGGATGAATTTATAGAGTGTTAATGACTATAAGATGATTTTTAAGGTTGGATTCAAGGTAAAAATTTATTTAAGAACACCTACAGTGACTACCATCACTCACATGTGGTCACATACTTAGGATGCATAGTCTTGCAGACTAGGCCTAAAACTAGGCATGAACTCTCAAGGTTCTTAAATTCACTAATATAATCATTAAATCTTTACAAACCTTATTATATAATTCATGATAGTGTGGATGATTGATAAGAGCCATTAGTTTGTAGACATGAATATAGAACCGATCATTTTGGTCTAATTCTCTCCTAGGGTTATTTAGAATACAAGCAACTAATCGAGAAGCCAATTTATTTTACTCATATCTATATGAATGAGCTGATTTTTGTCTCAATCAATTAGGGATACTTTATGGATGTCTTGAACTCAAGCTTTGTTGAATTGGTTTGAGGGTTAAGAGTCGAGCTTTTATGAATCATTGTTAAGAACCCGAGTGACCTAAAACCCTTATGAGAACTCAATGAAGAATATATTAATGTAAATACATCCGTAATAGATCAATTTACCTAAGAAATATCATGGAGCTATTTGGCACTCTCCTAGGTTCCTCACCTCTCAGTTGTTTTGTACTGTCACTTATACAAAAAAGTCTAATTCTATGTTTTTATAGGATTTAAGGTGTTTTATAGGTATAGAAGGGAATTGATAGTGAAGTATATTTTTGAATGTGTGTGGACACTTTTTATACCTCCTAATACCTAATTCTCACCCTAGTTATGCATTAAAACCCCTCTTTTAGGTTGGTCATTGCAACCATTCTTGGATAAATAGTGAAAAAGAGGTTGAATGCCTAAGTGTGATTGTGAAATGTGTGATATTGAATACTTTGTGGTTTATGTGATATACCAATGGAAAAATAGGTCTTTAAAAAGTGTATTACATCCCTAAAACTAAATTTATTAAACAACTTCAGCTCACCATAGTGACAAGTGTCAAGATTCATGCTTATAAGGGTAATGAGTGACTACAAACAAGTAACACAAGTCGTAAGAAGAAGATCATCATTTGGAAAAGCATATAAGGAAATTCATTAATCATATTTCCACCTTATCAGGTTAGTGTATATGTGTCAAGGAATTCTTAGGTAGTTTAAGATAGATAGGTAGACTCATCATTGAGAAGGAAATTTTAAGTAAGACAATGAAGATCTCTACACCAAATTGAGGAAGATGTCATGTTTTAGATAGACACTTATCATAGAGTACCTGTTGACCTATTCTCTAAACTATCTTTTATTACATTATAACTAGCTTTCAAGCCTTGACACTTCACTTTGTGACTGTTCAACTTCACTCCTTCTCTCTCATCTTATATACTCTATATATTGAAGCCATTTTGGCATTATAAAGCAATCTATAATTGGTATGGTGAAGATATAGTAGTTTAACATCTTATTCTACCTTTCAATAAAGTCCTAAAGTTGATTTTGTCTCTATAACTATTGCCTCAGTATGTTAAATAGTCTATTTATATGAAAAGTGATGAATGTCTTCTCCTTGCTTCCATTCTACTCTTGTATGCAATGTGTGAGTAGTAACATTTATTCTAACATGTATCATGAAGTGTAACTATTTGTTAAGGTGTATTTGAAGTGTGTGAGAGGTTAATAGTGTCTAAGATCAGACCTCCTTGTCACCCTCCTTTGGACATACATAGCAATCTACCTCCATGTATTAACACTTATGCTAGAAAAACATTGAGTTGAACTCAATTTTAGCAGTCTTTTTTCTTAGTGAAAATGCAATTATGTTTGTGGAGTTCTCCTTGGTGTATCATATTCATTATTACATATTTATTTTATGTTTATTTCTTCCCTTTTCATCCCCAATAATGATTAATCTAGTGTAGTGTGTCATCCTAAAAGATAGATCAAGGTATCTATCCCATAATCTAGGCTTATCCTAGTTAAAGACAACCCACAGGTCTAAGGGTAATCCCATGTTAGCCAAATTTGGAGGGGTCTGAACCACCTTCTCCTAGGGTGCAAATTTAGGTTATAACAAAAATTGAGAAACAAAATAAATTAGTTGAGAAAAAAAATACTCCTATAATTATGGTCAAATATAAAATATATATAAAACAAAAGGGAGAAAGACAAAATTTGAGAAAAGAGAAAGTAAGAGGAAAGAAAAACAAAGTAAGCTAGAAATAAATAAAATAGTGCTAACAAGAACATAATATACATAGATAATAATAATAAAGTACCCTAAATGAATACAATTGGACATCTAAAACTACCCATAAACTAAAATTGTGTGTCTATAGAGTAATATGAGGTAATAGGATGATATATTTGTGAACGTTGACCACTATGATCATTTGTTCACTTTATTTTTTTTGTGGGCTATTTAGAATCTATATCAAAATAACAACAATTGGTTACTACAAAGAGAACAAAATATTTAATTAGTACACAAATATAACTATTAAAAAACAAATTATGCTTAGAAATCAAATCACATAAGGTTTTTCAATTCAAATAAAGTTAGTATGGAGGAAATCCCATTTAGACTAAAGAAATATTCTTTGTTTATAAGATTTATTGTTGCATATGAAAATTATACTTACAAATTAATTTATATAAAAATTTCAAGTTTACTATGATGAAAATTCCTCACAAGCTAAGGAAAATCTTATCTTTTCATAAGATTTGTTATTTTATTCTTTATTTAAACACAAAAAACAAATTACATCAAGTGCTTCAAGTAGACTAAAGTTAATGATTGTGGTGAAAATTCTCATTGAAATGAGAAAAATCCCATCTTTTCATAATATTTTTATTGCATTTTAAATTTGGGTTTGTAAATCTAGTCACATCAGGTGTTTCAAGTTGACTAAGTCACTAGCTATGGTGAAAGAGCCATTTGTACTAAGAAAAATCTAATCTTTTCATAGTATTTATTATTGCATGTTAGTCTCATTCTTAGAAATTAAATTATATACGTGTTTTATGTTGACTACTTTTAGACTATGCAAAATCCCATTTTTTTACTAATATATATTGTTGCATGTTAGATTTATTATTAAAAAAAAGCAAAATCATGATAAGTTTTTCAAATCAATGATTAAAGTTAATAACTATAATGAAAAGGCAATTTGAGTTAAGGAAAACGTCATCTATTCATAATACTTTGTTGCATCTTACATTCATGTTTAGAAATAAAATTAAATCAAGATTTTTAAGTTGATTAAAGTTGTTAAATGTGATTAAAAAATATAATAAAAAAAATTCAGTATTTCAAGTCAACTAAAATCACTCACTAAATAAATTTTTATATGATTTATTATTACTTATTAAATTTATATTTTAAAAATTAAATCATATCATTTTTCTTCATATCACATTACGTTAAGGTGTTTGAACTCGATTAAAACTACTAATTATGTTGAAAATGCTAAAAATAAAATAAAATTAAAATTAAAAAATAAATAAATAATTATATTTTCATAATATTTATTTTATCTTCCCAATTAATTTGTTTCATAATTATATATTCCAATTCATAAGTTAAGGATTGAAGCTACTGTGTTTTATTTCTTGTTTCATCATAGGAAAATATTGAATTACATAGCGATCTTTGTTATGCTTAATAGAGATGGGTAAGATACATAATCCATCATTGAAAACTACTATATTCTAAACATTATATATTAAGGACGACAAACAAAGCAGTCAAAGTCATTGATAAAGACGGGTAGCAAAGTAGAAGTCAAAGTACATGATTGAAAAACATTATATTGAAGACACGTAAAAGAAGGTTGAAGTCCATAATCGAACTAAGAATCAAAGTCTAAGGTACCAAAGAGGTAGCCGAACACATTATCAAGGGAGGAGTTCTGGGTCCATGAATCCCAAAGTCCTAATTACAGTTTAATTAAAAATTATATTCCAAAAACCGAACGTTACCAAAGTACTACTAGGATTCCACACTCGACAAATGTAAAAGGAGTCCAAAATATCAAAGTAGCACTCAAAGTTCATGATTTTAAATATAATTAAATATTAATATATTCTTATTCCCAAATTAATAATTAAAATTAAAAAAAAAATATAAACGTTTAAATTTGAATTGAAAATTTATTTAAATTAAATATTAGTATTTATATTCATAAAAAAATAATTATATATATATATATATATATATATATATATATATATATATAAAGTATAAATTAGATATAATTATATTGATAGGTATTTTATAATAATAACAGTGGAGTTTGTTAGGAACCTGTAGCTCACTCTGATACCAAATATTAGTACTTTAGAGCTCAATTGATTATCTTTGTATAAGCAACTAAACACGGAATTAAACCAGATGTAATAAGTAACTAGAATTCAGAAACAACAAATAATAGGAGATACAAGAAACAACCAATCTTGTATTAAACTCTTCCAGAATACAATGAAGAAATCTCACTCTTCCCACACCTCTTGGGTGTACAGTATTTCTCTCTCAAGAGTTCTCTCTCTCTCTCTCTCTCTCTCTCTCTCTCTCTCTCTCTCTCTCTCTCTCTCTCTCTCTCTCTCAATCAATCAATCAATCAATTACAACCAACTCAACACTAAGTTGTTCCCTCCAGTGACAATCAACCCAATGGTTGTTTCACACACACAAGCAGATCTTCTTGATCTTGCACCTTGCAGATCTAATTGACCTTGCTTACCATGTAGATCTCCCTGATCTTACACTCTTGCAGATCTAACTGATCTTACACTTTGAGGATCTTGTCCTTGTCCTTGATTACAATACAGCCCCATAGGTCTCTTAAATAGATCCCCAAGCAAACAATAATTAGAAAAGCAGACTCAAGACTAAAATTAGTCTTTATATGCAAACTAACTGTTTGTCTAAAATTAGAACAGTTTTGAAACCGCACAAATGACCGATGTCGGTCCCTGTCTGACTAATGCCGACCGACCATAACTGATGTCGGTTACTGTGTATCTGAAGATGACCGATGTCGGTTGGCCTGATCGACGTCGGTTACTTTGTAACTCAACAACCTCCATATTTGCACACCAGTGAAGCTTTTATCTCCACAACTTAACAATCTCCCACTTGGAGATAAACCGCTGCACTTGTACCTGTACAACAATGTCCTCTAGTTTATTTTTGGCTTGTATCCCCATCTTCAAGTTCAGTCTGGAAGATCAACCACCAAAAATGAACACATATAATGTGGTGCTTCCCCTGCCATCTAAGTCACCTGCCATATCCAAATCTACATACCCATGAAGAGAAGTGCTTGACCCTGCATAACATAAATACCTACTAGTGGTCCCTCTCAGATATCTGAGAATCTACTGAACTGCTTTTCAGTGCTCCTTTCTTGGATTGGCCATAAACTTGCTGACAACTCCCACTGCTTGGGCAATATCAGGTCTAGTACATACCATGTACTCAACCTCATCATGTGATTTAGGACACTGTTCTAAGCTCAAATTGAACTATCCAGCCATAGGTGTGCTTACCGATTTTACATCCTGCAAATTGAACCTCTCCACTACCTTATTCACATAATCCTCTAGAGACAAAATCAACCTGTGATTTTCTCTGTCTCTAGAAATACTCATGCCAAGGATTTTCTTTGCTCCTAAATCCTTCATGGCAAATGTCTGAGCTCATTTTACCTTTATCTCAGTAATTCCCTATATGTATGAACCTGCAACAAGCATATCATTCACATACAGTAACAGGATAATGTAGCTAATATTATCCAACCTGGTAAAATAAATGCAATGGTCACATTGACATTGACTAAAGCCATGCTTTGTCATAAACCTGTCAAACCTCAAATATCATTGTCTTAGACCTTGCTCAAGACCATATAACCTGGCTTTCTGTCTCACCTGTCTATTCTCTCCTTTCTTTAATCTGTAAATCCATTCGTCTTTTAGTGCTTTCTTTCTGGCTGGAAACTCAACCAAATCCCATGTTTGGTTCTTTTTCAAAGAATCAATTTCCTCATTCATGCCATGCTCCCACTATTTCCTAGATTCTACCTGCATTGCCTCTTCAAAACTTCTTGGTTTTCCACTATCAGTGAGCAATAAGTAGCATAAAGAAGGGGAATAACGAATTTGACACTTACTTACCCTTTCAAACCTCCTCATGGGCATTTGAGACTCCTTGACAGCTTGCTATCCACCCAAATTTCATTCTAACAGTGATCGATCTCAGTCATCTCTGGCCGACCTCAGTCTGCACCTGACCGATGTTGATTCCACTTGATCACCGATGTCGGTTCCATAATTGATGTCAGTGTCCACCTGCCTGACATCACCGACTTTGGTCTCCACCTAACTGACTTCAACTTCTACCTGATCAACATCGATTCTTACCTGACCGATGTTGGTATTTGTGTTTTCCTGTGAGTGATGATTTTTATCTGTGAGCTCATTTTGGATCATAAACTTGTTCAAATCAACATTGCCCTGCTTAGAAATATTCAGCCTCTTGAGCTGATCACTATCCATCACCTTCTCCTTAAAAACCAAGGCTTTCTGATTCTTAAATGTGTTAAAAATATCAGACTTAAGAACATGTATTCCCTTCTCACTCATGTGACCAAGCCTATAGAGCCACATCTTTGCATCTACATCTGAAGTAGATAAAACAGAAGGAGAATCAGTAATATAAGTAGATAGATAAAGTGTACCTACTTTTTTACCTCTTGCTAATACAAGTGCACCCTTGGAAACTTTCCAAGATTTTGCTATGAGAGTTATTGTGCAACCCTCATCACCCAACTTTCCTGCAAAAATTAGACTCCTCTTCAGGATGGGAACATGCATGACATCTTTCAGCACCCATATGTTGCCAGTCTGCAATTTCAATTGCACTTTCCCTTTGCCAACAATTTGACAAGGCTCACCATCCCCTAAATAATCTTTTCCAAAGTCTCCATGGACATAATCATGAAAAAATTCTCTATTTGGGGTTGCATGGAAAGAGGCACCAGAATCTAAAACCCAAGATTCTACTTTATCCAAGGAAAATATAAGAGCATCTTGTGCAACAAAACCTGCATCTTTTGCTTCTTTATTTCCTTCATGCTGATCTTCTTTCAACCAACAATCTTTCTTTACATGCCTTTTCTTTCCACAATTCCAACAAATTATTTTTCCATTTCTGGATTTGGATCTATGACCCATCTTTGACCTTGATTTCCCTTGCTTGCCCTTCTCTCTTTGCCTTCCCCTGCTTTCAACACTTAAATCATTACTTGATGTTTCCCCTGTGCTTTTCCTACAAATTTCTTCATTCAAGATTACACTAACAATATCATCAACTTTCAAGATATTTAAAGTAGACGTAGTATTACTAACTGCCATTACCAAGCTATTCCAACTTTCAGGTAAAGAGCATAAGATTAAGAGAGCCTTAATTTCATCATCAAAAACTATTTTGACTAAAATTAACTAATTTATAATCTCATGGAAATCATTAAGATGACTATATACCGATCCACCTTCCTACATTTGCAAATTAAATAAGTGCTTCATAAGAAATACATTATTCAAAGCTGAGGGTTTTTCATATAAATTTACCAAAGATTCTATTAACTCTACCGTTGACTTTGCCTAAGATAAGTTGGAAATCACAGAAGAAGCCAGGCTCAACTAGATAGCTCTAAGAGCCTTTCTATCAAGAACATTCCATTCTTCATCTTGCATATCTGTGGGCTTGCTTGAAACCCCACCCAAAGGTAAGTATAGATCTTTCTGATACAGATAATCTTCTATCTGCATCCTCCATAATTGATAATTCTTGCCATTGCTTTGCTCTCACTCAATCAGAAACCCATGAGAGTGAACTTGAAATCAATAAACACTAACATGCTCTACCACTTGTTAGTGATCTTAGCTCTAATACCACCTGTTAGGATCCTCTAGCTCACTCTGATACCAAATGTTAGTACCTTAGATCTCAATTGATTACCTTCGTATAAGCAACTAAACACGAAATTAAACCAGAAGTAATAAGTAACTAGAATTCAGAAACAACAAATAATAGGAGATACAAGAAATAACCAATCTTGTATTAAACTCTTTTAGAATACAATGAAGAAATCTCACTCGTCCCACACCTCTTGGGTGTACAATATTTCTCTCTCAAGAGTTCTTTCTCTCTCTCTCTCTCTCTCTCTCTCTCTCTCTCTCTCTCTCTCTCTCTCTCTCTCTCTCTCTCTCTCAATCAATTACAACCAACTCAACACTGAGTTGTTCCCTCCAGTGACAATCAACCCAATGGTTGTTTCACACACACAAGCAGATCTTCTTGATCTTGCACCTTGCAGGCTAATTGACCTTGCTTACCATGTAGATCTCCCTAATCTTGCACTCTTGTAGATCTAACTGATCTTACACATTGAGGATCTTGTCCTTGTCCTTGATTACAATACAGCCCCATGGGTCTCTTAAATAGATCCCCAAGCAAACAATAATTAGAAAAGCGGACTCAAGACTAAAATTAGTCTTTACATGCAAACTAACTGTTCATCTAAAATTAGAACAGTTCTGAAACCACACAGATGATCGATGTCGGTTCTTGTCTGACCGATGCGGCCGACCATAACTGATGTCAGTTACTGTGTAGCTGAAGATGACCAGTGTCAGTTGGCCTGACTGACGTCGGTTACTCTATAACTCAGCAACCTCCACATTTGCACACCAGTGAAGCTTTTAGCTCCACAACTTAATAGAGTTAAATGTAATAAAATAACTTATTCATTTTTATGTTTAATTTTAAATTTGATATCTATTTAATCATCACTTAAAATTTCTTTTTATTATTTAAATAAATTAATATAAAATTGGTTCTTTCTTGATCATATGAAAAAGTTTAGAGACTTTTTCTTTAAAAATATTTATAAAAATTTAATACATTTATATAATTATATGGATGTCATTCGTTATAAGTTAGTGGGAAAATAAAGAAAAAAACAATAGATTTATTAATCAATGTGATATGTGAAAATTTTAAAATAAAAATATTAAGTTTAATATCTCTTAACGTATTTCAAATAAATATATTTAAGATATATCTACTAGTTAATATTCAATATTAGAGAAATAAATGATAGAAATGTAATAATATTTTGACTTTCAAGAAATTTAAAAATAATAGTTAAAATGTGAAAGTGTAAAATATACAAAAATAATAAAATGGATATAACCTAGAAAAATTGAAGCGAAAAGAAAACACTCCCACAACTACACATAGTACATTTGTTGAAATTAACATCATATAAAATATATTTATGGGAAGTGATAGGTAAGAAAAAATTATGACTATATTCATCATATCTTTTCACGTTCCAGAAATATCACTTAATTTTATAAAAAATTGTGTTTTTATAATAAAGGTAAACATTTTTGAGCCAGAGCTATGAAACAGGGAAAAGTTTTTGACTGGAGCTAAGAACCAATCTAGAGCACAATCAAGAGGCCTAGATCTCCCTAAATACGTATACCACTACCCACAATATACCATCAAGAACGGGACCTACAGAACAAACCAAACACTCACAAAACTATAAAAATAGAGGAACCACACCATGGAATATTTGAAGCACAACAAAAACGTAGCTCTAAATATAAAAACCTAAAAGGCTCTAATAAGGAGGGCACTTGAATAGGAAAAGAATCAGAAATAAGACAAACAAAGGTAACCAACAAGGCTTACACCATTTGACCAAGAAAACACTAGAGAAGAATGAAAAATATAAGGTACAAAATTCACCACTAAAATGTAATGTTGACTCATCCATAGACTTCTACTAATCTCCTACCATGATGGGAAACTTTTTGTTTATCACTAGGAAATTACATGTTTTAATGAGGTTTTTTTTGGCTTGTCTTAATGGATATGAGGGTTTTAAGAAAAAACTACTTATCATGTCCATTAATTATATATAATATCAATAAACACACAACAGGTAAATGTAATAATGCTTCAACAAAATAAATTGTTTTGATGCAGTATCTTGTTACTATAAATGTTAGTTATATAATAAATGCTTTTTAACATATTTTCTTGATTTTCCTATAATATTTGTAAGTGCTCAATACAGTGATGTAATAAGATACGAAATTTCTAATTTTATTTTTTCTACTTGCTTTATGATATCTAAACACACTAATATCTATGTATATTTATATAAATATTGAATTCAAACTAAGATCTTAATAATGTGTTAATCAATATCAAATAGTTGAAAAAGTAAACAAGAAAGAATTACAAGAATCAATTCATTCTAAAAAAACCAATATACAAACTCTTCCAAGAAGATAGTTTGTATCTTTTTAAAACTCACTTGAAAATGATTAAAATAAAAAAATAAAAATAAAAAGTAGAAAATAAAATACAAGAAACACCCATAAATATAATAATTTTTTTTAATATTATCTAATTTAAACAAAACCATTTTTAAAAATTCATAAAATATAATAAAATTTGAAAAAAAATCAATAATAATTTTATATAATCAAATGAAATATAAATTTATGAATTATAAATACCAATCAATTCTAATTTTTTTTAAATAACCATATTTCCATGTTTTACTCTACATTTTCAAAATCCCATATACTTTAAATGATCACCGATAATATTAAATGAAAGGCTCATAAATGAGAAAGTAATAATTATTAGAAGAAAAATATATTAACTTATTTTTTAATTAATAAATATTTTCACCCACTCCTTTTAAATGCAAGCTCATACATTATGTAATACCTACTTCGGAATTAAAAGATTAATTTGTAAATACCGACCTTTATTAATAATATTGACCTTTAAAAACCGTTGATTTGTCAGCCCAATTGGTACAAGTGTATAATAATAATAATAATAATAATAATAATAATAATTATTATTATTATTATTATTATTATTATTATTTATTATTTATTTTTATTTTTATTTTTATTTTTATTGATATTCTTTTAATTAAGGTCAATAGACATTCATCCTAATTGTAATTTTAGATCTGAACGCACTGTATAATTTATTGCTATTCGTTGTTACATACAAGCTTTACAATAGCATTTACAACATATCATTACAATGGTCCAGCTAGATTAGCTTCGTTTTAGGAGATTTTCAGGCAAATTTCAGGTAAGTTTAAGAATTCCAGGATATGAACGAAGCCATTGAACAATAAACCGTCGCAGCCATAATAGAAAATATGGTAATGGATGTAGGCATTTTGCTCGTCTTGCCTCGCAAACATACCTTCATAAATGGGATAGCTATTTAATACTATGAAGCTTGATAATATCAGCTGTATCATCATACTTTCTATTGCTGGATACCCGTTTCTAATCGTTCCTGCAATACCTCCCATTAATGCCATCAAATTGATAAGTGCTATGACAGAGAAAGGGATAAACAGCACAGAAGTCACCCCAAATTCAAAAATCTCGGCCTCGTATCTTTTGACTGCTTCACCGTCAGAAACTTTATTCGTCACCTCGAAACCCACTTTGGAAATTCCCAGTAATTTGGAAAGTACCTGAATAAGCCCAAACGGATAGGAAGACACGCCTTTTATCATCCACATCCTCTGCTCGTTCCACCAACTTGTCAAAGAACCTCCTCCCACATATATAAACTCAATTGCACTGCATGCATATGCACACGCTGACAAAAAAGCGAAAAGCAGAAACCAGGGATTTGAAATCTGCCAAACACAATCGTAATCAATAAAAGAGGGTAATCAATCATTATGTTTTGTTTGATTGGAATATACAAACAGAATTCGCCGCCAAAAATACCTGAGGAAATAATGACAGGCCGCTGAGCATGCATAAGGCCGGAACTGAGCCGTAGCAGACTAATTGTAAGGAAGATGTAGCCCATAGGCAGTAATGGCTGTAGCCCATGTTCTCTGCTATACTTGTATGGCGAATCCCGTAAGTGAATGGACTAAACATACTCGCCAAAATCTCCAGTAGACCCGTCGCCCATCTTTTATTTTGGGTCAGTGTGTCATTGAGATTAACAGGCGCGCACCCAACGAAAGCGTCTCGTGTAGGAGTATAGGAAACAGATTTCCATCCTCTGCACTGTATGGCAAAGCCCGTCACTACATCTTCCACTGCACAGTCGTACAGCATGCCAAACTGCAATATGAAATGTTTTAATTCAGAAACTATTTCCTCCACATTTGATGATAAAAACTAGTTTTCAAAAGATTCAACATGTGTTTGCCTTCTTTCCCCACAAGGTGTTCTCCTCGTAGTTGCATCTACCAAGCTCTTTTCCCTCGTCCAATCTCTTGGATGGGTTTGCTTTCTCCATGCTTAAATTTGATGAAGGAATCAGCTCTCTGATTATGTTTGCCGAGTTATATTGCTGTGGGTCACTTCCACATAAGACGTCCCTGCGATGAATGCATCCCGTGCCCGCGTATAGTGGTCCTTCAATTCCATCCAGTCCTTTATGTTGTACCTGCATACAGCGATTTATTAAATAATGCCTTTTTTTCTCATAATTGTATATATGTTTCGAAGTATGAGTTGAAGTTGCTCATACGCACATTATAGATTGTTCTGAGATGATTGGCATAGAGATCGCTTTTACTAATGCCGTGAAACCATTGGGGAAATTGGACATAGCCAAACTGGTGCCCAGTTTGAGGGTCCATGAAAAAGCACAGAGCTTCTCGAAGGGCTTTATAGTTGTTGGCGTACATGTCACAGTCGAGAGTAAGAAAGAAGGGAGCATTGCTCATCATAATCTGTAAAAATGGTTTGAATGAAACTAACATGACTATTCGTATGAAGACTGAAAGCAGCATAATGAGATGGAGGCAGGGACATCATTACCAGAACGTTGAGAGCACCGGCCTTAAAATTATGAGGATAGCTTGATCGCTTTTCACGGGATACATATACCATACTTGGCAAATCATGGCCCGAGTCGTCTATGTCTTTGCCCTTCTCTAGCAGAATCTGCATGTGGATGAACAAAATTATATAGCAGGATGTTGTTCACCGAGATAGAAGACGAAATACATAAATTATGTTATAGGATAATTCTGCAGTTATAGTCCACTGCTAAACCAGCATCAAGGAGGAGGGAATAGAAAAACATTTTGCCTTAATTTTGAGAAGAAAGGGACAAAAACTTAAAATAATTATCAAGTTGGGTTAAAAAAGAGTTCAGGAGAGATCACTATTTTCAGTGACTTAATTTTTATATTATAAAAGATCTAGGTTTTTTTCCAATTAACTAATTTTTAATAATTTGTTCAAATTTTAAATTTGTTAATAAATTTAGTTTTGAAAATTTTATAATTAGATATATTAAATTTGTTATATTTTTCAAAATATATATAGATTAGGAGTAACATATTTTTCCTCCCATATTATTTATAATAATATATTGATTATATTTTATTTAAAATGATTCTTTTACAATTAAATATTGGTAAAGAGTTTTTTTTTTTTTAAATTTATTTTAAAAAAGAAGAGGTTGGATTCAACTTCCACTGTAATTTTTTGATTCCTAAAAGTAATGTTTGACAAGTGCAAAGACCCAATATTATAAGGGATGACGTTGGGTTTAAGTTTTAGACACAATTTTTATTAAATATAAAATTTTGATCCCATAAAAAATAATGTCGAATTCAAATTTTAGATATAATTTTTATCATGAAATGATCAAAAATGAAATTAAATTCAACTCTTCAATAAAATTCTTAATAAACATAAAAGTCTTAACATTTTTATAACGCTGAATTCTAATTTAAATATAATTATTATTCCATAACCTTTATGTGATTCTACCTTAATAATTACTTAATACCACACAATAATTTTAAATATACAAATGATTAATTTAAACTGACTCTCATTGAAATCCAAACCAATAAAATAAATATACATCACACCAACTCAACTTAAATGTAATAGATACTTCTCAAATCTTAACGATAGATTAAATATAATGAATAATTTGATTATCCATGTATGGAACTCTAAAACACTCCATTAAAAAAATTCCTGGTCATGATATGCTTTGTGACTATGTTAGCATGAGTTTTGTGCCCTGAACTATACTGGGATGATGTCGCGAAGTCATATCCGGATTCCACTCTTTGAAGCCCTGTTGTTCGTTGCACTTATGTTCTGGAATAGTGCCCCTGTCGACAGTGCTGTTTATACAATACTTCATCTCCTCGTACGTTTTCTATACAACAGGAAAGAAAAATAGATTGAATCAATATGGTGAAGTTAAAAAAACTCTAAAAGAAAGGATCAATTCAGCTTGCAATTATCACCTTCACATTTTCCAATTCGGTCAGGAAGGACAAGTTCTCGTAATATTCAGAGAAGCACGCTTCAGGGCAAATCTGCTGAATGGAATACTTCTTGCAGAATGGAACCCAAATCTTTGCAAAACGTGAAGCTTCATATAGAGCGTAAAAGGTGAGTGGAGATCCTCCATCATCCGATACATAACATGACAGTTTTTCTACCAGATAATCAAAAGCCAGAGTGGACAGCAGAGTCTTCACGACATCGATAGGAGGTTCTTTAATTGGGTCAGCCATGCATATAAATACATCAATAGGCGGTAAATCCTTCTCAAACCTATCCATTTACAAACAAATCCGCTATTATTGTAGGTAAGTTTAATTTTCTCCTAACAAATAGACAGATTTTACATTGCTTGCCTGCTGGAAAGTCTTTTCGGGAAAGTACACCGATCCACAGGCCGCCACCTCTGTTGGTAACTGATGCTGGATCATCCAGTCTCCTCTATGCACGATTTAGACAGTCAGTTTGCCATCAGTTTGAATTTAAACACTCAGTGAATAATTAATATCAGTCTTTGTTTTTTACGTCAAATTTTTTTGACAGTGAACAATACATGCATATTTGAAACTATTCTTAGACTACCAAAATGCATGTAATTGTATTTTTTAAACTTTTGTTTAGACTGCCGTTCAAACAGCCTATTAAAGTACCTTAAATTAAGCGTTCCTCATTATTATTAAGTGCGATTATAAAGCACTGCATATTTTTTTGCATGGAAAAACTTTGTTAACGCTGTAATTAGAATACAGAACTGTAATAAAAACATAGTACTCTGCCTTCTTCAAATTTAATATATGATTTGTGTTTATTATGTCTATTGATATTTGGTAAAATGTGCAAATGATTTGGCTATGTTCTTGTTGCTATTCTTTTTCTCTGTCATGATTATTTAAGGGCTGTTTCAGAATTCACATTTGGTATCAGAGCCAGGTTTTTCTTTTCGGTTAAAGATTTAGTAGTTGGAATTTTGCCAAAAATTTATCATGTCAAATTCTAACTCCTTGCCCATTTCAGAATTTGATGGAAATGAGTATAATTATTGGTGTATAAAAATGATGACTTTTTTGATAGGAAAAGATTTGTGGGAGATTATTGAATCAGGGTATGCAGAGCCAGCTGATTAGAATGCCCTCACAGCAAATGATAAAACAACTAAGAAGGAGGCTAAGAAGAAGAATGCTCAAGCCTTATTTCATATTCAAATAGCTCTAGATAAGAGCCTATTTCCGTGAATTGCAGGAGCAAAGACAACAGAGGATGCTTGGAAGACTCTAAAAGAAACTTACCAAGGTAGTGATCAAGTCAAAGTTGTAAAGTTACAGACATTGAAGAGAGAATTCGAGAATTTAAAGATGCAAGAAGCTGAAAGTGTGAGTACCTATTGTGTCAGAGTAAAAGATGTGGTCAATAAGATGGCTACACTTGATGAAATTGTGAACAATGAAGTTGTGATAAAAAAAGGTGTTGGGGTCTCTCACATCAAGGTGGAACCATGTTTCCATAATCATAGAAGAAAGCAAGAATTTATCTACCCTTCAATTTGATCATCTAGTTGGATCTTTGATGTCTCATGAAAAAAGATTGAGAGATTCATTTGGAGAAAGTGAAGAGAAAGCTTTTTCCTCCAAATTACAAATCACAAAGATTGAAGATGCCAATAGTAGCATCAAAAGTAATCAAGGCCAAGGTAGAGGTCAAAATCAGAATTATTCAAGAGGAAATAGAGGCAAAGGTGGTTTTTGAGGAAGAGGTGGTTTCAGAGGAAGAGGTAGAGGCCGATTTGATAAAATAAATATTTAGTGTTATCATTGTAATAGGTATGGCCACTTTAATTATGAGTGTAGATTAAAAGAAGGTCATAATGGTAAAAGCGTTCATTATGCTCAAGAAGGTGATGAGAATCCTCTAGATAATTTATTTTTATCGTATGACAAAGCTGAAAATATTTCTACAGATGTTTGGTATTTAGATTTGAGATGTTCTAACCACATGTCAAGGAATGAAAAACTTTTTTCTATAATGGATGAAAGTTTAAAATCCAAGATCAAACTTGGTGATGAAAAATCATTGTAGATTGCTGCAAAAAGAGCTATTGAAGTCCATACAAAAGAAGGTATGAAGAGTGTTAAAGACATTTATTACACTCCAAAGTTAAAGCATAATTTGTTGATTGTTAGACAATCATGTGAGAAGAATTATAAAGTTGTATTTGAAAATCAACAATATATAATTTATGATAAGAATCAAGGAAACAGGGTGGTAACAGTTGTGCCTATGATAAAGAATATGATGTTTCCATTGAAGTTTGGTGAACATAATAAGAACTTTGTCAATATGGCATATGAGGATACAAGTTGATTGTGGTATCTCAGGTATGGGCATTTAAATTTTCATAGTTTGAAGATTCTAACATCAAAATCATTAGTTTCTGGTTTGCCTAAGGTTGAAGAGCACAAGGAAGTTTGTGAAGGATGTGCTAAAGGAAAACATGCAAGAGAGAAATTTCTAAAAGGCAATGCATGGAGGGCCCATTATCCACTCCAGTTAGTTCATTAAGACATTTGTGGTCCTATGCAGACAAAGAGTTTGGGTAAGTCATCATATTTCATTACTTTTTATTCATGATTACTCACGACAGTGTTAGGTTTATTTTTTGAAGACCAAAGGTGAAGCTCTTGAGACATTCAAGAGGTTTAGAGCCCTTGTAGAAAATGACAAAGGGTGCAAAATCAAATGCTTAAGAACTGATTGTGGAGGAGAATTTTGTTCAAAAGCCTTTCAAGGTTATTGTGATATGCATGGCATTAGAAAACAACTCACCACTGCATACACACCTCAACAAAATGGTGTAGCTAAAAGGAAGAATCGTACAGTGGTGGAGATGGCACGAAACATGCTACAAACAAAGGGATTAAGTAATTCTTTTTGGGGAGATGCAGTTGCTACAACAGTATATATTCTCAATCAAAGTCCCACTAGTGCACTTGATAGGATGACTCCGTATGAAGCCTGGTATGAGAAAAAGCCAAATATTAATTATTTCAAAGTTTTTGGTTGCTTAGCCTATGTTCATGTTCCTGATCAAAAGAGGCAAAAGTTAGATCCCAAAAGTGAGTCATGTATTTTTGTTGGATATAGTGAGGAAAGTAAGGTTTATAGGTTATATAATCCTCTCACTAATAAGCTTATTGTGTCAAGAGATGTGATTTTTGATGAAGGGGGAGTTTATGGACATCAAAAAGGCCATATGGAAAAGTCAAAATCTGTTTTAAATGAAGTTATTATGGATGATATTGATCATGAGCAGCCCACTAATAGTTCTGTTCTAAGTGCTACAAATCCACCAAGTAACCCCTCATCTAGTTGTTCAATTCCAAGTGTAAGTCCAGATTCAAGTCCTAGTTCTACAAGGAAGGTAAAAAGATTGAGTGACATTTATCAAAGGAGTTCAAATCAAGCACATGAAGAAAATCCAAGAGGTGAGACACTGAATTTTGCTTTACTTACCAAGGATGATTTTGAACCATCATGTTTTGAAGATGCATATACTAATGAGGTTTGGATGCAAGCAATGCAAGAAGAGATGGATTCTATTCACAGGAATGACACTTGGGAGCTTATCAAGCTTCCACATGACAAGAAGAAGATTGGCACCAAATGGATCTAGTGCAGATGAAGGTAATAGAATTGAAATACATCAACACTAAAGAATAGTTGGCAGATATCTTCACGAAAGCAGTTGCAACAGATTAGTTTTTGACACTCAGAGATCAGATTGTAAGCCCTCTCAGCATCAAGGGGGAATATGTTGGTAACTGATGCTAGATCATCCAGTCTCCTCTATGCACAATTTAGACAATCAGTTTGCCGTCAGTTTGAATTTAAACACTCAGTTAATAATTAATATTAGTCTTTGTTTTTTATGTCAATTTTTCTTCGATAGTGAACAATACATGCATATTTGAAACTATTCTTAGACTACTGAAATGCATGTAATTGTATTTTTTAAACCTTTGTTTAGACTGCTGTTCAAACAGCGTATTAAACTACCCTAAATTAAGTGTTCCTCATTATTAATAAGTGGGATTGTAAAGTGCTGCATATTTTTTTGCATGGAAAAACTTTGTTAATGCTGTAATTAGAATACGGTATTGTAATAAAAACAGAGTACTCTTCCTTCTTCAAATTTAATATATGATTTGTGTTTATTATGTCTATTGATATTTAGTAAAATATACAAATGATTTGACTATGTTCTTGTTGCTATTCCTTTTCTCTGTCATGATTATTTAAGGGCTATTTCAGAATTCACAACCTCATGGCCTGGTCTAATACCCAGTGGAAGGCAAAGCCTAGTTCTGCACAAAACACCAAAATCCATGGAAAAAAACCTTCGCTTGACATGTACACGATGCGATAATAAATAAGCCCCAAAATTGCACCAAAATATATGCAGGCATAAGCTCTGTTGATCTTTGCATAAGGCCTTTCTATTGTCTTGTAAAGAGGGAAGTCTCTGGACTCCATCTTGTTTTTTAAGTCTATTCGATTTGAAGCCTTTTTGAATACTTCTCGCATGAACGAAAAAAAAAAGGTTGATTTCCAAACACGATATTTCACAAATCTCCTCCATCGTGTGTAGCATCGTTTCCCTGACACGAGACAATAAGATACCCATTTTAGTAGCAACATTTTGGATTCTTGCGAAACATATTTTCAGAAATCGAATCTCGCGTGGTGTTTCAGATCGACTAACTTCACTAATAATGGTGAAAATGCCCTTACGGCAAAGTGATAAGAAATTTTGTTGTGCCTCGGCAAGTGACGCGCTACATTGTTCCGATGGTATGATAAGAGTTAGTGCCCTGTCATGGAACAAAGTTGAAATATATGACGTTAGGCTTGCCATTTCTGGGAGAAAATGTAAATACAATTGAAGTTCATAATTGCAAATTGTCAGAAATTTACATAGTTTTTTTGTATCCATTTTTTTTAAGTTATTTTATTTGTGGCTGTGTACGTGGTATTGAAGATTAAATTTTGTCGAGTATATAAATATAGTGTTCAAAGTGATGCGCTAATTTGTTTTTTATTCGGATTAGTAGGATTAAAGTAGATGCCACTCTTTAAACTTTTTTAATTTTAATTAAATAAAGTTGAAATATAATGTTAGGGTTATCATTTTTGGGAGAAAATATAAATATAAGAGAAATTTATAATTGAAAATTTTCATAAATGTATATAATTTTTTTGTATTTTGTATTTTTTTTTACACGTGTAAGTGTCATATGATTTTTTTATTCAAAATTAAATTTCATTGAGTATATAAGTATCGCATTCAAAGTGACGTGTTATTTTATTTTTTATTTTGATTAATAAGATGAGAGTCAATGTCACACTCTAAGCTTTCTTGATTGTAATAGAACAAAGTTGAAATTTGATGTTAGGCTTGTCACTTCTTGGAGAAAATATAAATACAAGTAGAGTCCACAATTAAAAATTATCATAAATGTACATATATTTTTTTTTTCCTTTTTTTTAAAAGTTAATTCTGTTGTAGTTATGCATTTGGGAGTGTCATATGAATTTTGATTCAATATTAAATATTGTCGAGCATATAAGTATCGCGTTTATTATAGAAATAGAATATTTATATGTTATAGAGAATTAGATTTGCCTTGATTGAATATGAACGATAAAATTTAATAAATAAGAAGGTAATCCTCATTCTTCAACCAAAAAAAAAGATAGAGACAAATGTTATGTTACTCCAAGTAGTTCTATATATTGTTCCCAAAACTATAAAAAATCGTATAGAATTGATGAAGATTGGTATTAAAAATAGAATATTGAAGAGAAAATTGACCTTGATAGTTTTCTTTTGTTATATATATATATATATATATATATATATATATATATATATATATATAAAAGTGTAAAATATTGAGATCATTTATGAAATTATAACCATATAATTAATAGTGTGATAAATTGTATTTGAAAAAATAGTCTTATATTTTTTCATAAAATATTAGGTAGTGAGCATTGTGATTGAAAATTGAATGATAGAATGCTAAGATTATGTGTAGAATTACATTGACCTATTATTTAGGAATTTTTTTTTACTTCCTAAAGTTTAAGGTTTGAGAAACATTTGAAAATATTTTTTTTATAAAGTGAACTCTTTATTTTATTGGCATTTTGCATGATGAATTCAATGTTAAATGCATTTATTTTTTCTATTCATTTCTTTTTTCTTTTCTTTTCTACCACAACTAGAATTTTAAGCATTTGGTAGTAAGTATTAAAATAAGATACCTTGCAACGCATTGTAATTATTACATTCATTGTGTTGTATTGTGCATTGAATTGGGTATAATTTTCTATTTTTAGATTTTGTTTATCAAATACAAAATATTATAACTGATAGGGATTAACCCAAAAAATGTATTTAATATCATATTCGTCATCATCTTCATTAGTAATAATTAATACAATTATGATTTTATTTCATAATATATTTATATTTTAAGTTATATGTTTATTTTTAATTGGTGAAATGTAAATTTTTGATTTATAATTTTTCCCTTATTTTATTAATAAGAGTGAATGAAATATAATCATGCAAATAATAGATTATAAATAAGGCATGTTATTTTGTCATTAATAGATTTCCCCCTTATTATTAGTGTAGTTTATGTATATACATTGGAATTAAATCATGTGTAATATTTTTTTTATTGGATTTGGCATTTATTAGTATCCCTCATCTATAATAATAGAGAATGGAGGTGCAATTCCTTAATTTTTATGTTCATTTTTTAATTTTATTTTGCTTGTCATAATTGGAGTTGAGTATTTGGTAATTTACACATTAAATAATAGCACATGATGCAACTATTATAAATATTGAAATAAATTGAAATTTTATTAAATTAATGAAAGTTATATAAATTAATATATATAAATAATAATAATACTTAAAAAAATATCATTTTAATAATATTAATATCGTAACTAAAATAAATACCAACTAATATCAATTTAAATATTACGTGAGTTATGTTATATAACAACTTCACATGATAAATAGAATAAATAAATTAACCACCATATTTTATTTTAATAAAATGACTTGATGTAGATATGTATTTAATAATATTTTCGAAATTAAAAGTCAATATAATTCTATGGTTATTATGTATTATACATTTTGTATTGATTAATGCATTATTTATGTCATATTATGCAATGTATTTAATCTAATCCAACGATTTTATTTATTTATTTATTTATTTTGACTATTCCTTGAACATTAAAGTAGTTAAATAAAGATTATTTCTTATGGAAGGAACTAGCCCAAAAAACATATATATTGTCATATTATTCATTAGTTTCACTAGCAAGAATTAATGGAATGGCACTATAGTTTTGTATTATGCTTCTATTTTATTTGTAGGTATATAATTTTTTAACTAATGGAAATTAATTTAATAAGATAATTTTTTTTGGTGCTTTTTCCTTCTATTTTTAGGAAGAGTGTGAATGTAAGATAACAATACAAAAGGGTAACACATAGTTAAGGAGTGTTTGTATTGTCAACAATGGAGGTTTTCCCTGTGGACGTCGTGTTGACTATATTTTCTTGAACATTAAATCATGTTCAATATTTTCTTTGTTTAACTTGGCATTTATGAATTTTACTTTTTCATTCTAATACATATTTCAAACACAATGTTTAATGTTTTTGGTGTTACATTGTTTCATGTTCAAGAGACATTTTATATGTTTTATTTGTTTCTATGCTACTATTTATAGTTGTCTTTTATAAATGAATGTAAATTGGGTTTGTTGATTTTTAAATCAATGCAAATATGTTTCTTTTTAGTGTTGAATGGATGGAAGGAATGAAATTTTTTAAAAAAATGGATTTTGTTTTGTGGGTTTCGGTTGGATTTTTTTAATTTGGTAGCAGATTATTCTTGAACCCATATATTTTTCCATTTATTGTGTAGTTTGGCCTCTAAGAAACATTCTCTATGATTTTTTTCTATCCGTTTGGTATGTTGCCCTCATCCATAGTTCGGTTGCTTTGTGTTCTCGTGTTAAATTATGTAAAACACCTTGATTTCATTTGTGTGGTTTTAGTTATTTTAATATGAATATACACTAGTGTTTTTTTAATTCATAATGGTGTATGAATGGAAAGAATATAATGCTTAAAAATGACTTTTTATGGATTTTGGTTACATCTTATTTTCGCTTTGGTGGGGGATGGGCTTGTTATATTTATATATATCCACTTCTAATGTCGATTGGGATCTAAGACTAATTTTATATGTTGTGTTGATTAATTTCATCGATATGTTGCCACTATTTATATCTTAATTTTTTTTCAATATTTCATTATGTTTATGGTATTGACAACACTCTTATTATGTTTTTAAAATTGATTTCTTTATTTATAAAGGAATGTAGGCTAAATTACATGATTAATTTCATAGGACGTAAGCCTTGGTTTTTAGAGTATATTAGTTATACAAATAATTGATTTAATAAAAAAATTAGAAGATATTTGATATAAATATAAGAGTTTTTAGTATATATATATATATATATATATATATGAATGAATGAATGATGTTTAGTTGTATGTGTGTGTGTGTGTGTGTGTGCACATACGTATGGTGGTGGTGGTGATGATGACTAATGTATGTAAAAAATACATATTTGGAGCATAGTTTTTTTCAATATTCACAGTGTTTTTTTTTTATCCTTGATTTTTTTATTATATTCTTCATTCAAATTCAAAATGCTTTAACATTGTGATATTTTTTTTCATGTCCTCATTATAACAATGGAGCCTACATACTTAAAACATAATTTCAAATCTAGTGCACTCTCCTTGAATCTTATTGATGTAGAGACCTATAGGCTAAAGAAATAGAGGCAACTAAACATATCATTGTTACTCACACAACATCATCTCATAAGGGACCTACCATTCAACCACAATGTTGGTGATTGTTTGTATGATGCATTTTTTTATTTATTACATTTTTGGTATAATTATGTTGAAGTTTCTAATATGATAATTCATCTTTTACTAATTTTTTTCCTTGATGTGATCAAGATGCATTGTTCTCACTCCATCTTGAGCTAGATCTAAAAATATATATATAAAATGGATGGAATTCATGTCATGGACAGATATTTTAAAAGGAAAAAAAAATATGAAAAATCTTTTTCAAGTGAAAGAGAAATTGTGGTATGAGGTGACACTTTTTGCATTGAGAGGTTCATAAAATGAATTAATGTACATATATGGATCCGGTCATCTTTATAAGGAAAACACTATCTAAAATTTAATAGATAATTTTTGCATGATTTTATATTTCATATTGTTTCATAATGAAATCCCACTTTGTGGCCATTGTGCTGGAAAAAACAATCTAATTATAATAAACCAAGTGTAGATATCTTCATATCAACTAGTTGAGTGCATATTTGATCTTGATGATGTTATATTTTACATGATATTCAACCATAAGGATTTTATGGTGTTTCAAAGACAAGTATCTCTAATTGTGCATAAATCTTATTTAATTCCATTTTTATCATCAAACAAAGAGTTGTACATACCTTCTTTTAGGCGCTATGTGATATAATATTTTCCATTGTATTTTCATTTAAGAAAAAGAAATAAAATTCTTGATTGTAAAATTACAAAAATAATAAGAACATAAATAATAGAGAAAAGATTTCAAATTGGTAAAGATATATTGTTTCCCTTGAAATTCCATATGTATAAAGTCACATCGAAAGATGATCATTTTTATTTGAGTGGATTTACTATTTTATAATTTTAAAAAACATAGTTAGGGTCATCAAAAAAGAAAAAATAAAGTTACCATTCAATGCCCATGTATGTAACCAAAAGCAACATGTAACACACTTTTTATTTGAATCAAATGTAGACCATGTTCATTATGAGGTAATGAAAATAATCATTGCAATCATGTTTTTATTGTCATTTAACCTATATCAAATAATACATATTCAAATCCATTTAGTATCTTTTTTCAAAATATAACACATGTGTAACATAGAAAGAACATGAAAATAACAAATCACATGGATTATATTGAAAAAAATAATAGACTCAAGGCATGCATATGCATATCCTATTCATGGGTCATGTTTGTTATAACCTATCAATAAAAATAATATTTTATCTATTGACTATTAGTAGTCCTTTTGAAAGAGTAAATGCCCTCAAATAGTCACATATATTATCTTTGAAAATTTTTGAATGTGTACCAGATAATAAAATTAAGAGATAATCAAATTATAAACATTAAATCCAAATATTTAGACAAAAAAAATTAGATATACTAATACATCAAGTTGTCAGATATAAAAAAACTACATTTCAAATTCAATATCATGAATTTTGTCCTATCTAAAAAATAAACATATGTTAATTTGACAAGGAGTAATACATTGGAAAATAAGAAAAATACACATTGTAATTACTATTTATATTTGAAATCTAAAAAGATACCAACATATGCATTTCTTAAATATACAAACCTTAATATGTCATTTCCATTTATTTTAGTGCCTATGAACTAGAAAAGAATTTATATGCACTTCAAATAGCATTTAAAAATAATAAATAATTGGGGAAAAAAACCTCAAGTAGGATTAAAATAGGCAATCATCAAGGTTTACTTGAATATTGATATCATTTAGATAGTGTCATTATGCATTGCAAAGGAAACCAAAACCATTACATTTCAATTAAATTGATGGCTAGAATAAAGACATCCATTCCAAAAAAGAAATATATGTGAAAAATTATAATGTAATATTTGCAACCATTAATAAAAATGACATTGTAATGTATGCATAATGTACAAATAAATAAATATTTGAATCATTTCATGCATGTTATTGATTACAATAAAAAAGAATAATCATTTATTTGTAGTGATGTATTAAGTGACAGTGACACTAAGAATGACATTGCCACAAAGATTTTGATTCATGGGTTCACAAAATCAAAGTTGTATTCATGATTTTCAATACATAACAACACATATGACTCTAGAATAAGGCCAATGACCACTTAAAATATTATAATACAAGTATTTAAAATAAATAAACTTTATAACATTTTTATTTGGTGAGCTCCATGATAAAAACATTATTATAAGTCATTCATATCAAAAAATTGTTATATAGGAGTTGATGCATTATGATTGCAAGTTTACATAGAACAAAACCCTACTTTTTAAAAAGCAATAAATTTATCATTGCACAAATGTTTATATGTATATGGGTAAGAATAAGAAAAGGCCATTCAAAATGAATAAAAATACTATAAAAATATGTCTAGTACAAACCAAACTAGTAAAAGTTATTGAAATATTGAATTTGAGAAATATATTAAAAAAAAAGTGCAACTCTTGATTATTTACAACAATTTTTTTAAAAAAAATATTATAAATGATACATCATCTAGAACCATCAATAGTATTTTCTACATTTTTTAGTGCCAAACATCAATACAATCCTCTTAACATTGTATTTAAAAAACTAAATGAAAAACACAATAAAAATATTAGTTCTAATAGGTTGTAGCGTAAATTTTAGAATGATGATAATTTCTTAGAATGAAAAGATCTTATCACTTACAGTCATTATTACAAGACTAGACTAGACACTTTGAAATAATTATTTGTAAAGATGAGATGTTATTTGGTTAAACCATTGATTTATTTTAGGTTATTGAATTATGAAATAGAGCAAATACACATAATCATTGTCTAATATGTACCAAAAAACACACCCATTTATGGAAAAAATGCAAACACTTTTATTGAACACTTTTTAGATAATTATATAACTTAAAACACTTCTCATTTCTCTTCAAACATATCAAGATTACATAAACACTATAGACATTCTAGTTATGCCACCATAGTGTTGTTATTTCTCATTGTCATCCAATTGGGTAAATTATGCACTAATATCCTTAAACCTTAATTATATCTCATTAAATCCTAACAAACCCTAATTTAATTAAGAAACCTTATTTTCTTGTCATTATAGCCCTAATATTATCATCACATTATAGTAATCTTAATCATGGAATCAACATCCCTAGTCAATTAAATATGTTATACTATTACCTTACCCAATCCAACCAAAATCAAATCATATTACCTTAATTAGTTACATTATTTAGTTTATTAGCATTAATAATAAAATCAATGCACAATAAAAAAATCCATTTTTTAAAAATTAAATGAAATTAAAATCATCAAATCCCCAAAACATACATCAAATTCACAAAATTGAAGACAAGGGACAAATTGAAAATCAGTCCCACTCTTCATAAAATCAAATCCTTAAATGGGTAGATGTAGGGTAATAGGGGGAATAAATGGGTTGGTTAAAGTTCCATTATTTTCTTCCATGAGCAATGGACATTTTATGAAGATCGAAGTTGGATATATGAGTAGGATTCTCTTCATGTTCATCAATAAGATCATATTGTTATCTAGAAGTTGATTTTGAGGGACCTTGGATGGTAAACTTGGAAGGTGTTTGAGATAGAGAATGTTTTTAGTGAATTTTGTGCACAAAGTAAAAATAGAATAATTTAAGGATTTGATTTTGATTGTTTTAATGTGATGGCTAGTGATTCAGCCAAAATAATGTCATAATTATTTGGGGTTATATGGTAATTGACATTAATGGAATAGGTGTTTTGACCTTGATCTTATTTTTGGTTATGCTAATGATTATTTTGGTCATTCTTAGAGAATGGATCCTAAAACATTCCCATTTACCAATTTGTAGATAATAAAGCTTTTTTGTCTATCTTGATTTCACCATGATCTAGTAGATCCTGAACATAATGTTTAATGTTCAAGCATTTATTAGTAGCATGGACCTTGATCTTTTAAAAATCATAATATTCATCCTCGCTATACCATTTTGGCTTGGTTTTATTTTCATAAATGCTTTTCTCTATGGATATACAATCATGTTTTCTACAACTAGGTTTTGGAAAATTGCTTTCAAAGGTTCTCCAAGATGACTGAATATCCTTAGTTGATATTATTACTTAGGCGGGGCCTGTTGCAATGTAACATTTGGAGGTTTTTTTAAATTATATGTTTTGATTTGGTTAGTCCATATCCCACCACATTCTAATGTTTATTATTAATTTTTTATATTTTTAGACTATTCTTGATTTTAATTAGAAAAATATTTGGAAAAAGATTTTACAAAACCCTTTGTCACAAGGGCCTTCTCTATTTTCACACCTTTTTTCTATGCTTTCATCAAATGCGTTTACATAATGTAGTTGGATATAAAAATACATTTCCTAATTTAGATTAGTATCAAATATGCTCTATAATTATTTTCTAGTGATAGAATAGAGTAACCCATTGGATAAGCCTTATCATCATTGCAATAAGAATGAGAAACTTTCCCCATTTCATTCTTTTGTCTTTAAAAGGTCCATCATGGTAAAATAATTTTCCACACTGTATGAAAAATGTTACACAAATTGCTCTAATAATTTAAAAAAAGTGGTGATGGATTCCTTGAGAAAATATAAAAACCATTCAAGGGTTTGGCCACCCAAGATTCTAAGAAACAATCTAAGTAAACAGATGTATTTGTAAGAAACTTATTCACATGTCATTTATAATTATTTGACATTTTCCCTCAAGTCACCCTTTCCTTTATATTTATAAAATTTTAGAGGATTAAAAGGATCTTGAAGAGGAATGTTTAAAATTATCTCATTAAATGGATATAGACAAAGTTCCTCAAGTTTGTAGTTTTGACTTTTTCTCCCTGCCTATATTCCTTGAAGAGTGTCTTTCATTTCTTGCAACTCTTGAGTATAAGGTAATGGTTAGAAGTGGATTGGATGTATGTTGGTTTCTAGATGAATGTTGATTGATGTTGGATTTGAGGGGTACATAGACTCAGTTCATATTATTTAGCTTTCCAAGATTCTATTGGTTGAGGATGGCTCTCTAGCATTTTGATAATTAGATGAGGGTTTTCCATCATTGGGATTTTTGTTATTGATTGGCTTGTTATTAATCATTTCATGGGGTTGGATTGAGATTAACAACATGATTTTTATCTAGAGGGTTTTGATCTTCTAGAGTTACCTTCCCTTTACTAATAGATTTAATATTTTGATGGGTGGATCCAAAATTTATTTTTATTTGATCCTATTATATTTGGTGGCTAGACGTAGCCTTATTTGACTCAAGGTTATACTCATTTTTCTTATGGATAAGGTGTGTTATATATTTTGAGGTAAAACTAGGAGGTAGGGGAACACCCAATACTAGAATCTGTAAAATAAGGCCATCCTTACTCTCAAATAATATTTATTCAATATATACTCTTCATTGATTAGTTTCAAAAAATTCATTGCCTATTTTAGTCTCACATTTGTTCTGATTTGATCAATTGTCATTTTCATACTCTCATTCTTCATGATCAAATGGGAATAGACTTCTACCCAAGTTCAACCTAGATTAGCTCCTTCAACCATGTCTCATGGATGTTGATTGAATTGGATTTATTTATTTAAATAAACTAACATGATTTTAATAGATCAAAATGATGTATTAGACCTGTGATATTTAACTGAATGTGAAGTTTGGATATTATATTTGGTTCTAAAACTATATTTTGACTCAAAAGAGTTTTATTGGATAAAATATTGGATGTTGGATTTTGATTAGGCCCAATCATATTTTTTTTCAAAATTGGATTTGGATGTAGGATTTGACATTAAATTTGGATGTTGGACTTTGGATTATAACTAATTTTTGATATGTTTGACCAATGAATCATGATGTTTTACATTGTTGATTATATTGACTCAAAATTTTGAATTTATATTAACATTTGATTTGGTTGAATGTTTTGACTCATTTGAATACAATGAATTAATAGAAATATGAGTATGTATACAATATAAATCAAGTAGATCTAATAGTTATGAAGATATTTAAAGTAAAAATCAAGAATAAAGGGTAATCTATGAAAAATTTGAAATTATTATAGGCTCTTGAATATACTTTATCATCTATTTGATTGTGCCAAACTAATGTTTTGAATCGCTAAATATAGAGGTATAATGATACCATCAACCCAGTAAATACAATTTTTAGGGTAAGTTGAGAGTAACTTCCTAGGGCTAACCACTTACTAGTACACCATAAATTATATGGATAAAAATACTTATTATAGGTGTAAATAAATGCATCCTAGGCATTTACAATATATTTTTGGGTACAAGGAAATTAAATTCCATGGGAAAAAAATACATTGGCACACTCAAGAGGGTCAAATCCCAAACTTATTTCACTCCAAGCATCATAGTAATTAGAGTGTTACCATGGTTTGGTAAATATAGCCTAGACGGGTTATGTCTAAGGCCTAAGTATTGGTGTAAATATCATCCATCACTTCATAAGAACTAGGTAAAAATGAATTCTAACTTGTGTAATAATGACAAATCCCCACATTATTTAATACACCCCATCAAAACATGTCTTTAGACCAAACATTGGGTGACGGCATCCCAATTATAAAACCCTAATCAAATGAAAATAAAAAGATGATGTTTTTTTATTATACCCAAGATTGTCTTATGGTGTGACAGAATATCATATGCAATATCACTTGAGATAAGATACAAAATGGAAAGTTCATTTTTGTTCCCCAAGATATCCTAACAACATGAAGGGAGAGTATACACAACTTTGGTCGACACACATAATCCATCAAATTGAAATATAAATAAACAAAGTTTAATTTGAGTTTAACTTGTTAATGTGTATGTTTGGCTTCAATTTATTGATATTTTAATGTGAAACCTAAAATAAAGCCATTAGTTTTTTAATTTTTAAGCTTTAAAATATGAAACTTGAATGTTATAAAAGAAGAATAGAAATGATGATGTACAGAATGTAAATGATAATATTTAGGAAAATGATAGAATGTAAGATAAATAAATAACATGGTTAGTAAACTAATCTAAATAACCATAATCTTGGTTTCATACTTCCTTAAATCCTACACAGATACAAAACCAATTAGTAAAATCCTTCAAAACACCTAAGAAAGCACATTAAATAAATTGGGACGTGGTCTCACCAGGCATGTCAAAATGCATATATACAAATTTAGAGTTTGTTTTCAAAACATAAAATAAAACCAAATGGATACTGAAAATAAACAAATACCTCATATAAGAGCATGGAATAAAAATAAAGAAACAATAGAAACCTAAAAAATGATACTTAAATGTCAATTTCAACTATCTTACTAATCCACATTAATAGTATCCTAAATTGTCTAACCAAGTCTTCAATACATCTAACATCTCTAGTTTAATCACTATTTATCCCCCTTATCAATCACTTATTTCTTCTATGATCACAACCTTTCCCTTAAAATCACATCACTTCCTATTTTTAAATTTTGATTAATTATCTAATCTTCTTCCTAATATAAAACTCCATATAATTTGATAATCCCCATTTTCCTAAATTAATTAATCCTATTTTCCTCACACATCACTCAAATGCCAATGAAATCCTCACATTTTCCCATAATTTAATGTTAAATTCATCTATAATCCCCATGCAATCTCTTTTTCATGGATTCATGTCATAAGCCCACACATCATAAATTCTTCCTCTTATACACTCAGTCGTCCCTCATTTTTTCCTCAACCATAAAATTTTTACTAATCCACATTAATAAATATTCATCCTCATATGATGGTTGACACCCATTCATAAAATCCATAAATAGAGGGTTCCTATTCCATTCATAGCAAGACTTGATAACATAATGAATTGATTCCATTTTGGAGATCCACTCATACATCAAACCCATCACTTATCAATGAAAATTATCCATTTATTAAGGTGAGATGACGTTCATTTAATCATGTACATCCACTAAGAATCTTACACCTACATCTATGTATTTGAGCTTATCACTAATTTTGTTAAAAAATATTTCAATAAGGTATAATAGCTATTTGTTTTCTTATTTAAGATGCATTCTTCTTATTCTTTCTCAATCCAAGGACACATGCTTAGGTTAGTGGTATCATCTCAATTTGAGTTTTGGTTTCTACTAACGAAGCTAACCTTTATATTATGATGTTACATATGGCATGCTTAATAGGACCCACAAATCACAATCAACATATTCAGTTTATCCTCTTTTTATATCAAAAGTCAACAATATTTTTTTCCAAAATTCCTCACTTTCCCCTTAAAAACTTCAAAGTTTTTGCCTTATTTTCCAAGTATAAATGATCTACATAATAATGAAAATGTGAGAAAAAGTAGCCAAAACATAATATATTAGTATAAATATCCTTTGTCTATTTTTATGGATCAACATAATCACTATGTGCTTTTGCAAAAATGTGGTGTATGGTGGTGTAAACATTTATCTTTTTATTTACTATTTGTTTTATAGATTCATAAAATGAGGGTTCCTATCAATGGAAACACAATTATCATTAGCAAAATTGCTTTACATAGTAATGAAAACATGATTAATATAGGTAAAAAGTGTTTTTCTTATTTCAATTTGTTAATTTCATGTAGTAATGAAAACATTATTCGTAGTAGTGAAAATGTTATTAGTAGTAGATAAAATGTGTTTTATGTTATAAAATTTTTAGGTTATTAGTAAAAACATGCTTTTATTTTCTATATATCTATGTTTCTATAAATGGCATAATTGGTTTGCATAATAGTGAAATTTCCCTACATAATGACATAATCTTAGACAAAGACTTGACTAGTTCACTTTCAATACCTACATGCTTGTCAAGGATGAAACCTAAAATTACTAAAAAATTTTCCTCAAAGTTTCCACTTGTCCAGGACTGAACTTTTCAAACCAACTCTCATAAAAATTTAATTTTGTGCTCCAAAATGAATAAACACTTAGATTTGGTGTTTAAGAGGAACTTGTTTATGTTTACTTGAGTGTTTTGTTTTATGTTTATGATAGCTTAAATGTGTATTCTCTTCCCTTTCCTGATTTCCTGAGCTTGGGTGACCAAAAACACTTTATTCATCCTTCCCACATCTTAAAGATAAAGATTTGTATATTCTTCTCTTGACCTTTATGGGACCTTGATAATTAGAAATAGCCTATCCTATTTTTTTATGTTTGGTTACGTAAGTTGGACCTTGATCACCAACCATGAGTACTTAGTGTAAAGACATTGAAATTTCAAATTCCAACATATGTGCCAACATTGTGTTTTAAAGGGGTATATAATTGGGAAGGAGTTGTAATTATTAGCTAATTTTTTGTGTTTTAAGTGCATTGTGAAGTGAGGATCTCTACTCTAATACACAGGGCCCATATAACATTCCTAAAGAACCATTTCCAATGACATTCCACATAAATATTAAGGTTGGAGTGGCCAATAAGGGAGATTTCTCTCTCACAAAGCCTATTATCACCCTTTTATATGGATTTGGGCATTTATACGATAGAATATATATGAAACACACCAAATGATCATGTTTTATCATAAATCATATTATTATACTCTTAAAATCATGACACATCAAAACCCAATTGGGTAAAATTATAATGTCTCCCATATTCACAATCATATTATAGAATCATCATCCATAATCTAGCAGATGATAAACCAAATCATATACCTTAGCTAATAACTATCTTGACTAGTATTCCTTCATGACTCTTCATTTAATAGAGCAACACCTAATTCCATTAAGTGATGACCATCAAACAACTTGATATCTAATACCCATACAAACTAAATGCACATAAAATATAAAAATCCAAGCACATATTTTAATCACCCATTCAAGGATATTCATATATGAAAGAAAAAAGTACATCCATGTCTAAGAATCATCCATTATGGATATGCCAAGATCCCCTTCCTAATAATAATCAAACTCCTCCAATCCTAGCTAAAGTTTAATATAATGGCCAATCCATTGTCAATGAATCCATTTTTTTTAATCACACATATTTGACCAATTATAAATTATTGTTGGCTCACATGTATTTGATGAAGGACCCACATTTATTAAGTAGACTTTGATATACCATAATTTTCCCAATTATCAATCCTTGGTCAACCTAGTTTTTACCATCAACCTATATTCAACAAACCATCAGTATTTGATGAGCCAAAATCAGTGTCCCTTAGTGAAACCTTTTTTGAGGAAATATGGACTAATCCATCAAAATCAAAATCAAAATCAGTGTCCCTTAGTGAAACCTTTTTTGAGGAAATATGGACTAATCCATCAAATCAAAATCCAAATCAGCATTCCCTAGTAAAACCTTGTTTGAGGCACTATGGGGTAAACAAAGTCAAAATATTAGAAATCCTAAAGAAAATTCCCCTAGTGAAATTTTTTTATAAGTACTATGTGACAATTAAATCAAAATAAAAAAATTCAAAAATTCAATTCCTTTGGTGAAACCCTCTTTAAGGTAGTATTAGAGTAAAATCAAAATCAAGGAAAACAAAGAATTTATCTCCCTCCTATATTAGTACAATTATAAGATGAATTTGCATCATATGTTGTAATCACCATTATTATAGTATAAAATCAATAAATTTTCCCAATGGTGGATACTCTTAGTCTTTTATAACATGATATTATTGGCCCCAATGCCCCTTTGCATCATGATCTCCACATCCATTCAAGTCCTTCAATAAATAAACAAACAACCTCCATCTAATTTAACTTATTCACTATCATTGGTAATAACCTATTTTCTGGGGGCTATGATGGCATCATAACTAATTTAGATGAACCAATTCTATAAATCAATGAATTTTATGATAACATCTCTAGAGCACATACTTAAAAGATCAAAGTGTTAGAATTATGCATTTTGTAATCCTATAATGATTTGAGATGCTAAAAAATCAAAAAAATAAATATAAAAAGATGAATATAAAGATAAATAATTCACCTAATGGTGAAAACCAATTTTATGCTACTTTGGGCAAGTAACATGAAGAAAACCTTATTTTCAACATCATGTGTAAATAATGTTTTGTCTAAATTCATCATGACATTTGGGGACTGCCCAAATCTAAACTAAAACACATCCCATCTTTCCCATTAAAGTCATCATCCTGTAACCATATTTATCCATCCTATAATGCCATTCATTCTTCCTATCTTGACCTTAATAAGGAATTAGAAGATGTTTTGAGCCATATTTTTTGAAACATCTTGGAATATCTTTTGAATGACACTTTGATGACCCAACACTTAGTTCCCATGTGACATGGAACTTAGATATCCCTAATCCATTCATTATACTCGTCCATCATCCATTATCATCCAACATCATCATTATTTCCCTCCATCCACTACCTCTTTCATTTTAGGTGCTAAAATAGGTTTTCCCTTTGCTAGTAACCCTTGTACATACTTAATCCAGAAACTTCAAAACATCAAATAATACAAGAATTCCAAAAACATCAAATAATCCAAGAAAATAAAAAAGGCAAAAATTATCCAACAATATATATATATATATATATATATATATATATATATATATATATATATATATATATATATATATATATATATATATATATATATATATATATATATATATATATATATATATATATATATATATATATATATATATAAGCATAATAGATTTGGGAAGGAAACATCCAAATGCTAGATTAAATTATCTAATTAAGGAATTCGATAGGATTTAGGACAAGATAAATGTTTTGAACTATGTGGCTTATATATATATATATATATATATATATATATATATATATATATATATATATATATATATATATATATATATATATATATATATATATATATATATATATATATATATATATATAAGCCACAGAGTTCAAAACATTTTTCTTGTCCTAAATACTATCAAATTCCTTAATTAGATAATTTAATCTACCATTTGGATGTTTCCTTCCTAGATCTATTATGCTTTATCCAATCCAAACTCACAACTTCTACCCTATTTTGGGGAAATCAAGTGTGCATCTCATCATCGGTATATTTATGTTCCACATCTACCCTACCTAGGTAAAATAATCATTCCATTCTTACTTTGATATTTTCGTCAGGGCACCATCCCACTATCAATGCCATTGATCCTTCAAATGTAGATTTTGACTTGATTAATGGTAATATGCTTTACACTACTTTTTTTTTTTTTTTTTTGGTTCCTTGATTCTATACATATGCACCAATATTATCACCATGGTTTTTCCATGTCATGGTGATTTCTTTTGCTTGTAGTTGATTCCATCCATTGGTATATGGAAAGTAATGTTATCTTGATTTTTACATATAATGGTGCATTTTTGTCATTTGTTTGTTGGATCAGGGGTCAATCTTTATGCACACTAAAACTAGGTCATCATGGTGTTTTATATCAGGGTGCATATTGTCATGTGTAAAATAAAAAATAAAATTTCAAATCATGTGGAGACCGCACTAAAATGGTTGTATATCCCCTTGTAAAATCCAATCAAACCTTTTTTAAATCAAATCATCTCATCCATTTTTCACTAAATAATGTCAACTTATTTATTCATATTCATCATTTCTCATCACATTCCTCCCATGTAGGGATAAATATAGTGGACTAAGGTCTATTTGGACTATATAGATAGAACTCAACCACATTGATTTTCTAAGGTCATCTCAACAACCATTTTTTAATTTATCATCTTTTCTTCATCATATTCCTCCCTTTTTTGGAGAACTACAATGGGTTGAGGTCCATTTGGACTATGTAGGCAATGCTTAGTTACATAAAGTTTTTGAGGTCTTCTTGGTCATCACCATTCACCATTTTTATTCCTATTTTAATTACCAATTTATTCTAACTAACTATCTATATCTAGAAATAATTATCTAGATCCATGTGTGCAAGTGTCAAATTACCATGGTCCCTATCCAATGTAGAACTTATTTAATTATCTCAAAATTTAATCATGTCATTTTTAATCATTATTTCAATCTTGGGGTATCTTCATGTGTCCAATTTTTAAAATCTTATTCCTTATTTTAAAAATCATTATACCATCCACAAATACATTTAAGTCAATCTATCACCTTCCTATCAATCAATCCTTCATCAATTTTTTTCATGTCATCCATAATCCATGCAATAAGTTAAATACTTGATCTATGCTTGTAAATAAATCAATCCAATTAGTAAATGAATGAGCCATCAAATCTAAGCACACATATTCTACCTAATTTGGGTAAAATCAAGCATGTAACTCATCATTGAGATAGACCATACCCAAATTCAATCCTACATCATTTTGGGATATTTTTCCCACATTTTCCTTACTTGGGGAAAATCAAAGTGTGCATCTTATCTGAGGATGTATCCTTCTAAAATATAGAATATTTAGGGAAAATAAATCCATCATAATTAAAAATAAAAGTATACAAGCATTAGATCAAGTGGGTTAATCTCATCCATAGATTAATCTTCATCTTTCTATCTAGTCATCACATCCTTCATCCCAAACCTTTTCTTCATCACCCACCCATTTTTTTTCCATTCTAGCTTCTTATTTTTTTTTTCGAGATCCCATATGCATCCTTCACCCATCCATGTCCTCTTGAGGAGGTATCATCCATTGAATTTTTTCATAATCATCATATAACTTTAATTCATCTTTTTCATTATTTAAAAAATTGTTACTCCACCCATCATGTCTCACAATGCCTTCTCAAAGAGGAATAAATGTAGAGATTAGAAATTAATAATATTTACTAATATCATCATAAATCATCTGTTCAATTATTTTATCAATCTAACATCTTTATTTAAGTCACTATTCATCTCGTAATTAAATAATTATTTATTATATGATAGCAATAATTCCCACAAAATCACATCACTTCCCATTAGTTGATTAATATCTGATTAATTCACTAATATTATTCCTAATGTAAAAATCTAAGGAATTTCGATTATCCCTATTTATTAAATAAATTAATCTTATTTACCTCTCACATCACTCAAATCCTAATTAAATCATCACATTCTTCCACATGTTAATTTTATGTTTATTTAGTATCACCATGTAATCCTCTTTTAAATAATGCATGTCAGAAACCCATGCCTCATCAATTAATCCTTTTACACACTCCACCTTCCCTCATAAATTCAACAACAATTTAAATTTCACTATTTTTCATTCATTGATCTTCATCCTCACCCAGAGGTCCACATACATTCATAAAATCTATAAATAGAGGGCTCCGTCTACATTGTTATCAAGTCTTGATAACACAACAAAGTGTTACCATTTCAAAGATCCCCTCATAAATAAATCCTATCATATATTAATCCAAATTGTCTAGTTATTAGTTAGATATTATGTATTTTTGATCACTTGCATCCATCAAGAATCTTGAAACTATGTTCATATATTTATGTTGATCACAAATATTAGCAAGAAGATTTTTAAGGTATAAGAATTATTTTTGTTTTCTTATTTAAATGAATTCCTATTAGTATTTATTAATTTGAATACATGTTATTAGATTAGTGGTATCATTTATATTTTAGTTTTAATTTCTACTAATGAAGCTAACTTTTGTCTCATGATGTTACATAAACATTATCTTCACCTACCAGGTTGATAGATCCTATTTCATTGTGTGGATTTTATCCTTGATATACACATGTGGAAGCTCAAATAAACCCTATATACAAGATTATTTCAACAAAAATCCATTGTTTTGATAAATAGATGGAAATTTCTCCTCCAATACCTGTTTAGGGGGTAACCTCATTGTCAAATGAAGGAGAGGGGTAAATGTATAGATGCTTTGAGATGATTAAGTGGGATTTTAGGTGGACTATTTTATTGTCAAAAGTGGAGGTTGATGGAGATAGTGGGGATTACTTTATTTTGATAATGAAGGTTGATGGAAATAGTGGGGATTATTTTATTTAGATAATAGATGTTTGTCAAAGCTTTAGGATCATGGAGGATTATTTGGGATTATTTTATTTGGATAATGGAGATTATGGAGGATTAGGTGGTGTTTTTTTATTTGGATAATGATGGAGACTTTAGGATCATGTATGATTATGTGGGGTTATTTTATTTTGATAATATAATTTGTTTGTGATAGTGAGGATTATGGAGGATTATTTTCTTTAGATAATGGATGTTAGTAGAGTATTTATGATCATGTAGGATTAAGTGAGAGTATTTTATCTAGATAATAGAGGCTGGTGGGGACTTTGGGATCATGGAAAAATAAGCGGGGATATTTTATTTGGGTAACATAGGTTGTTGGGGACTTTTGGATTTGGAGATGATGTCACTATGGGGGTTGATGTGCAGGTTTTAAAGTTTATTTTTGATGAAATTATATATCTTTGGATGTGGTTATATTTTATTATTAGGAATGGGTTAGCTAATAAAATATATTATTTAACTAACTTGATATGGGATGAATTTTTTGGGTTTGACAAGGACAATATGGAATTGATTAATTAGTTGATAGTTTAGTCTAGGGATGTTTGGATAATAGGATTAGGGATGTGATATAGGATAGGATAATGGATGAAATTATAATAGAATTAGGGTTTTATATGACTTTAGTGTAGTATAATGAATATGGTGATGACAAGTTCAAATCAACATTGAGGTGTTTGATTTTAAGTGTCTACACCTATTGTTTTTATTGAAAATAAGTGGCATCACTCTGACAATATCCTTTGTTGAATGTGTAGTGTTGTTTTATGCATATATTTATTAGATTCCATTAAATATTGTGTAATTATGTAACTCTATTTGAATTCAATTATTTATGTAACTACCTTAATATGTTTAAGTAGTTTTTCCACCGAGTCTACTCTGGGTCGTATATTAGTGGAATCAGAGTAGACTATATTCATATCATTTATATTGGTTTCATAATAGAGTCTAGCATGACTTCCTATGTTTAGTTTTATATACTAATCTTGAAAGTATTAGATTCAAACGTTAATATTTCTACACTAGCATATTAATCAAGTTTTCCTTGTGTGGTCACCCAAGGTATGTCAAGAGGAAACTAGTAAGGTTCATGATTAATTTCTAATTACAAATATAGTCATTTTGTCATGCACACCTTAAGTGTAAGTGATTACTAAGGTAGTAACTTATAGTACTATACTAGCAATACATGGTAGTAGGTAATCAAACATACATATAAATATAAGCATAGAAATATTACTTTATCCAAGTACTCCATGAATTCATTATGTCAATAAACAAGACATAATAATTTTATTAACAATATTAGTTTCAAAATATTATCAATATCATATAGTCATAAATGGAGGTATAAACAATAATAAATAACATTATCCATTACTTATCAAATCAAGATTACAATGTGCTTTATGGCACATAGAAAATTTACAAGCTATCTATATTATCTCTTTAATAAATTATACAAAATTTTATTATGCCCAAGTATATCTCTTTACCTTTCCTAGTCTCTTTCTTTTATAGGTTTCCCAAAAGCTCTTCATGTCAGTAGGTAGATCACCAACCACAAATCAATAGTCAATGTAGTTAGTGTCCACTTGAAATTTAATGTGGTGTTACCATTTAATTCAGCTACATCATTTATTTCCATAACTTCTTACATGCCTATCTAAAGCTAACTACAATTCATAACTTCTGTTACTTTTCCCAAAATCACATTGACTTGGATAGGTCTAACATTAACACTAGTCACTTCCATCATTTCTATGACTACATTTTTTGGCATGTGCATATGGAATCTATTTTTAGTGTGTACTAATATATAATTCCTTCATGTACTAGTGTCAATCACTAGTTGTATCTGTCATATGCATGCATTGGTATTTTAGAATGGCAAGGCTATTAAAACATGGAGGGTCAACATAACCCCATACTAACTTAGTTGGCCATCCTTAGACAACTTATCAATATCTTCCCTTGATTCAACCTTGTCTTCCATCTCTTGCTCTAATTCATTCTATGTGTCATGTGTTTCTTAGTTTTCTTTGTATAAACCTAGGTAGCTACCACACTCTTATCTTTCTATTATTTGTGGAGATGCATGCTTATTATGATTGTTTGCTAGGATAAATTTATAAATATTTATAGATACCTTTTTCACACTTTTTGAGAACTTATTTAGTGCATCCTCATAATTTTTTAGTTATTCTAAAGATTCAATTTTAGATTAATTTATTCTTCCCAACACATATTTGGTGCCTATCCCTCACTTAAGGAGTTGATGTATTATTATGTACAGTTTAATCATGTGCTTCGATTAGTTAATCTCAAATTCTTCTAGCAAGCTAGATTTCTCCTTCATGACCCATTCACATATATTCAGGGCCTTAAGCTCCATGGTCACTAACTTACATTTTTTCTATTAAAATATTCTCCTACTCTTATTTAAGCACACTTTATACTAAGGATAATTTGTTACCTTATTCTTCAAGTGATTTTGATACTTCAATTATTATTTGAATTTATTTATTATAGTTTGTGTCAATCATCAAGTTCTATCTGGAAACCTCTTTAGCCAACTTCACTAGTGTACTCCCCACTTTCACATGATTTTTATTCATGGGGTTGATGATGAAAAAGTATCATCCCTTGTTGGTAGCCTATGAAAGATTCAATTCAATAGTTGTGGTGACTTTAAACCATGGCTCATTTTAATGTGTTAAAATAAAAGGAACTTTACTTCTAGGTTGCTACTAAGGCATGGTTAAGCTTCATTGGTTTCCACATATAGAGCTCTTATTCATTTAGGATACTCTAGGATTTAGTGTGGACTTCTTATTTTTTTATTTATGTGGGTGTATCTATTCCACCCATATAATTTTACCTTTATTTCCCATCATTATTTCCTCTTCCTTATTATTTTGGGTGGTGTTGTGTTGAACCACACCAATGGGTTACTTTTATTGGGATAGTGCTATGGATTCTATATCCTTAAGATGTTCCCTAACTAAATCAAATCCTTTTTTCACTATCACCTCAAAATTTTGAGCATTCTTTAATACCATCTCCTTCTCTCCTCCTGTAATAGATTCTAGTTTTACTTTCCCCTCTTTCTCTACTTATTACTTTTCACTGGCACAAATGGAGTATTTCACTACCCTTTCTTCTATAGTCCCTCATCCATCAACATGTGTGGAATCTTTTAATCTCTATTTATTTCACATCATCTAGCTAATGCAACCTTATCTCAATAAAATTTCATATCACTAGCCATTATTTACTTTTCTTCAAAGATGTATCGTATGAATCTATCTCCAAGTTCTATTGTACAAGAGATAACATTACAAACATCCTATTATTTGCATTTTTATTTTTATAGGTGGGCATGTATGAGATTATAGAATTTTAATAAGGTGGTATTTATATATCTCCTTGACCTAATGCTCCTATGAAAATACTCTTTTTATTGTGCTTCAGCATATAGAAGACCTTATCTAGTCGACCATTTATGTTAAAATTTTGTATTAGATTCATGGCACACCCAATGGTATGTCCATTATCCTTTGCCTTCAATGTGACCTCCTTGGGGTGTAATATGTTATGTGAAGGGTGTGGACCTTTGCATCCATTATTTACAATGTTCCATTTTTATTTTTTGTGCATTGGATATGACATTCACCAAATCAATAATGCACTATGTTGTAAACCCATAAATAAAATTCAGCCAACCCATAATGTTTAAATTGGCTATATTGATCCATGATAATGAGTAGTGTTTCATCATAGAGAAGTTGGCATTATCCTTTAGCATTAATAGTAATATTATAAGCACACAACACTCATCTCTTATGCACTCCTGCAGTCACACAATCCACCTATCCACTCTGGCCTTAAATCTAGGGAAGTTAACCTCATGGCAAGTATAAATATGATATTTGAGTGCCAAGGATATATGATGGAGGGGATATATACATTGGACTTATGTATTACCCTCTGGTATGCCAATCTAATCAAATAGTAGGAACATCACAATTAGGTTATTTTTAAATTTATCCCCCATCCTATACCTTTATATACACCTTTAATTATTGAGTCCACAAAGAACTTATAAATGTTTAAAAACATTCATTTGGCCATTCAATGGATGATGTATAGAAAATTGTTTTTTACTTTTACCTAACACTCTAACTTGTTTAAATCAATGGTCTCTAAGCACACTCCTTATCCTTAATATTAAAAATAAGTAAAATGAACCCCCCTTTATTTTACTAGATCTCTTTAGCCACATGTTCAACCTCCTCAACATCAGCCAATGCTTCTTTGATATTCTTCCCTCAGTGGACCAACCTAAATGCTTTATGAATTTGGGTAGGCATGATTTTCATTCTTCAACCAGTGAGGTATAATTTTTCATCATTCATGTAGGAGATCAACAAGCACAATAACTCCATAGATTTATTGAATTAAGGGAGCTCATAAGGTTGGATAACCCCAACTTTTTCCAACTCTTGTTTGGATTTATGAAATATTTTATTCCCCTCTAAGGTGTTCCTTCCCATTTTGATCATGTAATAATATTTAAGTTATCCTCATTTCCTCCAATGTGGTGGTTGTATTACTTATCCTTTTAATTATCTACTTATAATTATCAATCTTCCACATGTATCACACCATCCATTTATTGCATCTTTAAAAATATTATCTTTCCTAATTTTGGTTTACTTATTATCTATTAAAAACTATCATAGAATTTTTTTCCTTGGCCTTGGGTGCACTCTTTTCTTTTCTTCACATCTGATTCTAATTTGGAGTTGGTAGGGATTTCTATCACACCATAATTTTTAGCAACTCATTCCTCCACTTCTTCATCATGATGGTTTATTACCCCTCAATTTGTTTGTTTATTGATTCTTATACTACAATTGGTGTTCTAACATATGTACTTGCATTAAACATAAGTGTGCCTTGTTTAATGCCATGATATTTTGATTCATAATCATTTCAAAACCCCTATATCACACCTTCATATTTCCCACTTGGTTGAATCCTTAAATAATGGATAGAAATCATGTACTCTAGGTTTGTTTCTATGATACTCAACTTTGAGCTTTCTTGGTCAACAATGGTGGTTGATGACCTTTGCCATTTTAAAATATTTGAATTCATCATATATAGTCACCAAAACATATTAATTATTAGTGATTCAAATCATAGTTACATAATTAACTCATTCATAGCTTTTAAATACTGTTTATTACTTACATATATCCAAAATTTTCAATTTTCTTCACTATTCAAATTTGTACATACTTGTGGTGTCATTAAATCTATTTTGATAGAAAAGTATTAAGAATGACTTGTGTCTTTGATTTTATACTACTTGGTATATTTATCCAAAATTTTATTTAATGTATTTTTCATTTATGTAGTGATATTTAGGATTTATATGCTCAAGGTTTTAATGTTCCCACCATTACATTATTTATCATTACATGTTATGAGTGATATTTATGAGTGTTGTCATTTTGGGAGGTTACTATTTCTATGGAATATTCATCATCTACACTCTTCCATTATACATTTTTTGGCATTGTGTTTCCCTTCTTATTACACACTTTCTTTCCTCAAAGTTTTTCATGCATTCTTGGGCTCAATGATCTATAACATCCTTCTTTGCCCAACAAGTTTTATTTATAGATTTTTATTTTTACATTGCCAAATATGACAATCCACTTAGATATCTTTATTAACTTTTAATACCTTCATATCAACTCAATCCCAACTTTACACCTATCCTTGTTAATCTTAACAACCTACGTCATGCTTATTTATACTTGTCACTTTATTCTTCACCAATTTTTTTCCACTACCCCGCATTAAATCCTATGTCTAGTCTCCAATATGGAAATTATATTTTTGTTAAGTTGTCAATTATGTCATATACACTAAGATTGGTGTAATTTAATTATAATGGTCACCTTAGTATAACTTTATTGATTGGTTGACATTGCACATTCTTCAATATTTAGATCTTAATAAGTTATCATTCATTAAGATAGTTTATTACATAAATAATGTAACAACCTTTTCCTAATAAAATGACTTGGTCTGTAAGGTTGTGTGGGTTATTACAAATAATGACACACATTTATTATGCTAAAATTATCCTATAATAATCTATGCTACCAAATAAAAATTATAGAAAAGAATGGCATAAACCTTAGTACAACATGGATCAACCATGCTAATCATGATACAGATTGAGGAGACTACCATTGAAATTACCATGGAGAATTTTTCCATTTAATGTGTGCAACTTACATACAATAATTTATGGAATTTCATGGCTAATGTAGGGCCCAAACTAATGGATTTTAATATTACTTAGGTGATTCAAGTACTTGTAATCATAAAGTATAATGGGGGCTCCTTCAACCAATAGTTTTCCCTTTATGTGGAAATGAATCCAAGCCTTTTATTGAGCCTTTTCCTTAGTCTAGCTCCATAGAGCTATTTAGCTAGCACCTCAGCCAACTGCATGAGGTCCATTAATCATACATCTAATGACTCATTATCCTTTAGTCAACGAATGTATGTGATCCACAAGGATGGAACTAACAATTTAATTAAAAGCACTACCTCTGTGCTAAACAAAATTTGAAAGGTAGTTCAATTATTGAGGCACTTTTATATTTTTTAAAAGGCCCACAATATTGATGAGACATAATTACCCTAGTATTGTGTCTTACATCTCAAATATTTTTCAATGTGTTACCCAAAATCATATTGAAAGCTTCAATAGTGCCATTTTATTGTGGGTGGTATGGGGTCATTTTATGGTCCATGGTCATTAATTAAAATAGTAGGAAACACACCATGTCATTTATGAAGTCAAAATGACTAGTTATGCTCATATGAAACCCATAATGAATAATAATATTTTACCAAAATAAATACACTTTAATGGCTACTATGTAATTTTTCATTGCTTTTACTTTTAAAAACTGAGTGAGATAGTCAGTGGTTATGATAATTTAATTTGCATCATTCTTGCACATAACTAAAGAGATTGGTCCCATAATATCAATATTTTATTTTGTTAGTAGAATGCACAACTTTTGACATGAACACACAATCAATGAATCATATTCATAAACAAATTTGGATGGGGATATAACCATATTAATGGGATTATTCCATATTTTATCATCCCATATACTGAGAAAATTTAGGCATCCAACCACATCCCTCAATATAATCTTATCATTCTTAAGGGAAAAAATGGAAGAATTTTGGGTTGTTATTGTAGGAAGCATGTGAGGGTAACAGATGAAATATAAGACAATATAGTTGCATGGGAGATTATTTTAAGAAAATAATTTAATATTCTCTTCCATAATTAATTAGAAAAAATGATGGAGCATTTTCTCTCGTAATAAAATCTTACTTTAGTGAGCAAAAGTTCATCAATAAAATGTGAAAATTCTGACTCACACAACCAATCAAAGAGTCATATTTAGGGACATGTATGAATTATAATATAAAAAATTTAATTAAAATTATTTACCCTTCATTATAACCTAGAGTTAGAACATGTGAGAGGTTAGATGCATCCCTTAAGAGAATCTTGTCATTCTTAAGGAAAATGGAATGAACATTTCAGCAGTTATAGGAAAACAATGAGGTATATAGGTGAAATATAAGATCCTCTATAGTATTATATTTTAGTCTAAATGAGGAAGAATTGGTAACAAGTTTTTTTTAACATTAAAATCTTGCTTGAGGGATCAAAAGTTTGTTAGTAGAACACACAAATTTTGATTCATGTACCTAACTAAAACACCATCTTCATGGACATTTATTTATGGTCCTATAAACATAATTATCATATCTTTATACCATTTATTGGCCCTTGTATTCAAAACATGCATGTGGAAAGACAATCCCTTAATAGAATCTTATCATTCCTAAGGGGAAATCATACAAAGCATTGTGCAACTATTGTAAGAAAATCATGAAGCATAAAGACAGACCAAAAGATTATGTATTTACATGGTCTATTCCACCAAACACTTCCTACAGGGTTATCTTCCACTCTTTATGAGGAATAAATGGAGGCACATTTTCTCTCATAGAAAGATATTGATTTATGGAGCAAACGTTGGCTAGTAGAAGGTGTAAATTTTAAATAGCATGCCCATTAAACAAACTTCCTTTGTGGACACATTTAGATGGGAATATAAATACATTAATGACCATCATTTTTATTTTTATAGCCTCAAAAATTGAAAATTATAAGAAACTAGATGAATCCCTTAAGAGAATCTTATTGTTCCTAAGGGTGAAATGGAGCAAACTTTATGGAGTTATTGTAAGAAAACCATGAGGGTTAGAGACAAAACATTAGCTCCTAAGATTATACATAGGATTAATCTAATCATCCCACGTAATATTATCTTCCACTCTTGACAAGGAAGAAATGACAACACATTTTATGATTATTGGGTTCATGTAGATTACTATATAATTTAATCAAAGCCCATTAAGAGTATGCCTTGTTTGAGTGACATGGATTATAAATTTTTGAGGGAAATATATAATGGCATCAACTCAATGATTGATAATATGAAGGTCATCATAGATGGAAAAGATAAATATCTAGATAAGACATTTTTTCAAATAATTGTATTCAATCTTCATTAATTGCTAGAACAAAATTACCACAATGTTGCATTTTTTTTATCTTTGCATTAACTCCTATATTATATAATACTAAGTTATATTATTTATTGAGGAGGTATCCAACATAAATGAGTTTTGAACTAGATAAATGGTATAAGTTGGAATTCTTTAGGCTCTTTCCTAATCATGAGGTATAAGACATGGTTATGAGTAATTTTGGAAGTTCTATTACTAGCTCCCAAGGTCATGACCTTGCATAAAATTAGACCACCCCATAAATCTATCCTAAATTTACTAACTATTGATATTTTATTGGAACTCTTATTAATCACTTCCTCATTTTTTTAATGTGTTAATGTACTTGCGTGTAGATATAAATTTTTAATTTCTAACTAGGACATTATTAGTGTTCAAGCTAATACATAATGAGAAGAAAAGATGATACAATTAGATTTACAAAAAAAATAGGGAATAAAAGAAAAAGGTCAAAAGGATCCTTAAATAAAATGGACCATTACCGTAATGGCATGGTCCTGGTTCTAAATATGTAATAATTTTATACATTTATCTATTATAACATATTTTAATCTTGAATTTAAAATACTACTTTAGTACCCATCCCCAATATATAATGTTTTGAATATTATAATTTCCAATCGTGGACTATAAATCCTACTTTAGTACCCTTGTCTATCAAATTTCAATTAATTTACATTTTAATTAAGAATAATTATTATCACTTCATAATTCAGTATTTTTCCATTTTAAAACCAAGAAATAAATATAATGGTTAACCAAAACAATACTACTATAGTTATGGTCAAATCTAAAATATATATAAAATAGAAAGGAGAAAGAGAAAATTGGAGAAAAGAGAAATCAAGGGGAAGTGAAAAAAAAGTAAGAAAAGAATAGATAAAATAGTGCCAATAAGAAAATGATATATATAGATAAAAATAAACAAGTACCCTAAATAAATATAATTGGACATCTAAAACTAGGGAGCAAAATTTTGTTACTAAAATGCACAACTTCTGAGTTGAACACCCAATCAATGAATCATATTCATAAATAGGTTTAGATGGGGATATAACCATATTAATGTGCTTATTCCAAATTTCATCAGATCCTAGAGTTAAAAAATTCAAATAGACAAACACATCCCTTAATATAATCTTCTCATTATTTAGGGGGAAAATGGAATGAATTTTGGGTTGTCATTGTAGGAAGCATGTGAGGGATACAGATGAAATATAAGAACATATAGTTTCATGTGATATTATTTTAAGTAACTCATTTAGGATTATCTCCCACACTGAATTATGAAAAATTATGGTGTGTTTTCTCTTGCAATAAAATCTTACTTTAGTGAGCATAAGTTGGTTAGTAAAATGTGAAAATTTTGACTCGCACACCCAATCGACGAGTCGTATTTTGGGACACATATGAATTAGAATATAAACACATTAATTTTATTTGTCTACCATCCATTACCCCCTTGAGTTAAAAATTTTAGGAGGTTAGATGAATCACTTAAGAAAATCTTCTCATTCTTAAGGTGAAAAATAGAATGAACATTTCCAATAGTTATAGGAAAACTATGAGGTATATAGATGAAAAATAAAATCATATAATTTCATAGGGGATTAATATAATTACTCTGTATAGTATTATATTCTAGCTTTAATGAGGAATAATTTGTAGCAAGTTTTGTCTTATAGTGAAATCTTGGTTAAAGTAACAAAAACTGGTTAGTAGAACACACAAATTTTGATTCATGCACCTAATCGAAAAACCATCTTCATGGACATTTATTTATGGTCCAATAAATATAATTATAATATATTTATACCCTTTATTAGACCTTTTATTAAAAATATGTAGGTGGTTAGGCACATCACTTAAGATAATGTTATCATTTTTTAGGGAAAAAACATACAAAATATTGTGCATCTATTGCAAGAAAGTCACAAGGCATAGAGACAAACCATAAGATACTTATGTTTCATGTTTGATTCTTCCAAACACTTATAATATTATTATATTCCACACTTTATCTAATATAAATATATTAATTTAGGGAGTAAAATTTTGCCAATAGAATGTTTAAATTTTGACTTGCACAACCATTCAATAAAATTCCTTTGTGGACACATTTGGATGGGCAAATAAATGCATGAATGACCATAATTTCTTTTTTGTTATCCCCTTAATTTAAAATTATAGGTGACTACATGCATGCCTTAAGATAATCTTATTGTTCTTATAGGCAAAAATGAAATAAACTTTTTGGAGCTATTATAAGAAAATTATGAGGGTTAGAGACAAAACATAAGATCCTACAATTTTATATGGGATTCATATAAGAATCCCATTGAGTATTATCTTAAAAAACTGACATGGAAGAACTTAATACACATTTTATGATTAATGGGTTCATGTAGATTACTATCTAGTTTATTCAAAGCCCATTATGAGTATGCTTTGTTTGAGTGACATGGATTATCGATTTTTGAGAAAAATATATGATGGAATCCTTTCAATGCTTGAAAAGATGAAGTCCACCATACATGGAAAAGAGAAAGATCCAAGTCAGACATTTTTTCAAACTTCTGTATTCAATATTCAGTAATTGGTAGATCAAAACTACCATAATGTTACATCTATTTATCTTTGCATTAACTCCTCAAATATATAACACTAAGTTATATTATTTATTTATGATGGCTCCATCATAAATGAGTGTTAAAATAGATAAATGGTATAATTTAGAATTATCTAGTCTCTTTCCTAATCATGAGTTATAAGACATGATTATGAGTGATTTTGGAAGTTTTATTACTAGCTCCGAAGGTCATAAGCTTGCATTAAATTAGACCACCCCATAAATATCTCATATAATTACTAACTATTTATATTTTATTATAACTCTTATTACTCGCTTCCTCATTATATATATATATATATATATATATATATATATATATATATATATATATATATATAATGCAATTGTGTATAGATATAAATTTTCAAATTCAAACTAGGCCATTATTAGTGTTCAAGCTAATACAAAATGATAAGAAAAGTTGATAAAATTAGAGGTATAAAGAATTTACGGAAAAAAAGGGAAGGCTCAAAAGGATCCATAAATAAAATGGACCATATGACCATAATGGTATGGTCCTGGTACTAAACAGATACTAATTTTATATGTGTTTCTAATATAAGGTATTTCAAACTTCAAATACTACTCTAGTACCCATCCCTAACATATAATGTTTTGAATATAATAATTTCCAATCATGAACTCTAAATCTTAATGTAGGACCCATGTCTATCAAATTTTGACTAATTTATATTTTATTTAATCATAATAAGTCTCACTTCATAATTTAGTATTTTTCCTTGAGGAAACTGAGAAATAAAAAAGAATGGTTGACGAAAGCAATACTCTTATAATTATGGTCAAATCTAAATTATATATAAAATAAAAGGGAGAAAGACAAAATTGGTGAAAAGAGAAAGAAAGAGGAAGGAAAAGAAAAGTAATACAAGAATATATAAAATATCTCCAATAAGAACATAATATACATAGATTAAAATAAACAAGTGCCCTAAATAAATATAATTGAATGTTTAAAATAAGGGAGCAAAATTTTGTCAGTAGAATGAATAAATTTTGACTTGCACATCCAATCAATGAATCATATTCATAAACACATTTATATGGGGATATAACAATATAAATGGACTTGTTACATATTTTATCATCCCCTAGACTTGAAATGTTTAGGAATCCAAACACATCCCTCATTAGAATATACTCATTCTTAAGGGGAAAATGGATTGAATTTTGGGTTATCATTATAGGAAGCATGTGAAGGGTAAAAATGAAATATAAGATCATAGATTTACATGGGAGATTATTTTAAGCAAATAATTTAGGATTCTCTCCCATACTTATTGAGATAAAATTTTGGTGATTTTTCTCTCGCAATAAAAACTTACTTTAGTGAGCAAAATTTGATCAGTAGAATGTGGAAATTTTGACTTGCACACCAATCAATGAGTCATATTTGGGGACACATATGAAGTAGATTATAAACACATTAATTTTTTTTTATCTACCATACATTATCCCCTATATTTAAAAATTTTAGGAAGTTGGATGTAACCCTTAAGAGAATCTTGTCATTCTTAAGCTGAAAAATAGAATGAACATTTCTAATAGTTGTAGGAAAACTATGAGGTATATAGGTGAGACATAAGCTCCTATAGTTTCATAATGCATTAATATAAGTACCCTCTATATTACTATATTATAGTATAAATGAGGAGGAATTGGTATCACATTTTGTCTCATAGTGAAATCTTACTTGAGGGAATAAAATGGTATGTGCACATACTTGGGGGGCAATTCTATGGACATACCCAACAATGCATACACATTTTTTTATAAGGAACCCATACGCATTATTTTTAATTATATTAATGTGTATGTGTTATAATAATGCATATAAATTCCTATAATTAAAATGATTTCATACACATTACTTGAACATTAAAATTAAAAAAACTTAAATTGTTCATTTCACTTCTTCTCCTTCACATTTGCATTTTGCTCTTTGGAATTTCCATTTTTCTCCTTGGCATTAAAATTTTTCCCTACATCTAAATTTTTTTCCTTAAAATTACTTAGAAATCATTGTTTTTATTCCCACATTCATGAGATCAATGATGCCACTGCACAGAAGAGGTATGTTCTGTATATTAAATCATTTTTTCTAAAAAATTTATGAATGTTTTGCATAATTTGATTTTTAATTTTTCTCCAATAGTTTGGGATGATATTTCTAACTTTCCACCTAGTCCTCTACCTACCCTTCCATCTAACCCTCCTAACCCTTTGTATAACCTTCCTAACCCTCTATCTAACCCTCCTATATTTCCACTAGACCCCCTAGGCATTCAACCCTTCCATCTAACCCTCCTAACCCTTCATCTAACCTACCTACCCTTCCATCTAACCCTCTTTTATTTGTTCTTTTGTTATTTATTTCATCATATGAGCAGGTTTTCAAAAAAAAATGTCTGAGATACTCCATGTAGTGGCCATACCCAAACCTACCCATGTACGTGTTGTGTTTTTATATGCATTGGACCTTCAGATAATGATGGTGGTGCTTTAGGGGGCTTGGAGTATATGGTCTTGAATGATGAGTTTTTGGAACACACGTTTGGTTTAGATACATTGGGACTATCTATACACATGCAAGTATCTTTTATATAAATTTCATGTTAAATTTTTAATTTATATTTTCAAATTAAAAAGGTAAAAATTGATTTAAAAATTTAAATTGAATAATATATATGTATTTTTTTGTGTTCCAAGAGGAGACATTGAATTCAACATCATAATTTTAATTTACTGAGCTAGGTAGTGGGCCAACCACTACTACATCTATCTATGTCAGTATGACACCATGTACATTTATAGAGGTAAAATTTCAAGTTAATATTATATACTCTATATGTACAGTTATACACCTTAATTGCATCATTGGTAGATTTTGTGTAAGAAAATCTAGAATACCTAATATAATTTTTTTGGACATTTTATTGTTTGATGTATTAAGATGGATCGGTGTAGTTTTATAAACTCATCCTTCATCTAAACTATTTTTTATTTTATTTCTACTTTCAAACTATGTTTTCATTAACCAAAAATAGTAAGTTAAATATTTTCTTGATATCGCATTATATGTAGTTCCAATAGTGGGTTAATCCCAATCACTAGGATTAGATGTGTGTGTGATCCAAACTATTTTTTATTTTATTTCTACTTTCAAACTATGTTTTCATTAACCAAAAATAGTAAGTTAAATATTTTCTTGATATCGCATTATATGTAGTTCCAATAGTGGGTTAATCCCAATCAGTAGGATTGTGTGTGTGTGTGTGTGTGTGTGTGTGTGTGTGTGTGTGTGTGTGTGTGTGTGTGTGTGTGTGTGTGTGTGTGTGTGTGTGTGTGTGTGTGTGTGTGTGTGTGTGTGTGTGTGTGTGTGTGTGATTCATTTGATAAAATTTGTTTGGTATAATATATTTCTATCAATCCCAATTGATATAAAATGTATTCATCAATATGCACACCACTCCTTTCTTTTAAATATTGGCCTCATAACCAGCCACTTGACTTATTTTTATCCTAATCACATGCAGTGGTTCAATCTCTATGATCAATATCTAAAATGGCCATAGCTATAAATTTAGTTCCCATCAATTAAAACTGAGTGTGACAATTTAATCTCTATGTATGGAGTTATAATTTTAGATGACATAGCCTCTTTATCTCATTATACCTAGTCAATTTTAATTTCCAACTAGACTCTAAATATTTATTTATAAATAGAGGTAGGTCAATCCCACTTGAAGATACACCCTTAATCTTGATGGGGAATAGTGGGTTGATTTATCCTCCTATCTATCTCACTCCTAGAATATTCATAATATTTATATCTAACTGGAATTCACTTGATCCCACTTTGTCAATGTTATTTATTGTTGTGCTCTATATGCTCTCAATAAAAAAATAGTCAGTTTGGATTGATAGGCACTAAATCCCAATTGGGGATAGTCATTTGATCTAATTTGATAAGAGCTAGTATGCCCCTCTCTATTAGTAGAGATATATAAAGTATACCATTAGATCTTATTGGTCTATTGTGAGAGCATCAATTATAAACTATAGACTATATGTATATTGCATAGGCCTTAAGACCATATACAAATAGGGGACATCAAACCTATATAGATAAATGGGGTTAAGTAGTTTTTTACCACCACCTACATAGGAGTCCCAAATTCCTATTATATCTAATTGGGGGAGAGGGCCTATCTATATCCATACACTTTTTTCACTCGAGTGACATGCTGACTCTATAAGACTATAACACCTTTCATAAAGAAACTACCCCTAAAATGAATATTGAGTGTCGATGAGACTATATCACCCTTTTTTACCACAACCTACTTGCACTGTATATATATACCTTCCCTTATGATTTTTTTTGAAAAATATAAGGATAGATATTCGATCTAATTTCACCTATAGGGAAACCAAAATAACACACTTTTAAAGAAGACTGTCCACTCGCTCTTATCTCTATAATATTTAGTTCTATTTTCTCTATGTTTATTTATATTTTAACAAGACCTATTTTATAAGGTTCTAGAAATTCTTAAAAATCTTGTATAGATGTCCGTCATAAAATCAACCTATCACTCTAAGTGTCTTAACTTGATTAAAACTTATTTTACAAACTTATCAACAAACACCTATATAGGTTACTTATCACAAATATTATTTGTAAGGGATTTTTTATCACACCAATACTCAGTTGGACTAAAAATTAATAAATGTCTACAAGTAAAGTATTCAAGGTATTAACATGATAAAAAATTAGAAACAAATCAACTTAGACACCATAACTCATAGCATTGCCGTCAACTATACCAAGTCACTACCTTAAGACAATTAGGCCTAATGATCTTAATCAGATCAAAATCCAAAATACAACTCAGTAAATCTATACAAGCATCCAAACCAGTGTATATATGTGTATCAATGATGTTTTGATACCTAACTTTCATTCAATGACTCAATTTCAAAAAATTCACTCATAAATCCACCCTTGTTATCTTGTCATTCTCCCTCATGAAAATGAAATTTCTTGCCATGAATATGGTGTTACAAGTCACATGTTGCACATATGCACTTGTCACATTCATGATTTCCATGACTTAGTTATATTTATTCATATCTTATGAAAGACTATGTTTATTAGAAACTTGTTTAATCAATGAATTTCCCAAGTTATTAATTATTAGGTTGTTTGTTCAATTGATGACTAGGGTGGACACTCCTCGATCATTACAAGTTGAGATAAACTCAGAAATTGTTTTTGTAATGTCATTTACATAGACACTCACTAAGGTATACATATTCACTTGTAATTTTGAATTGTAATTTATTACTTTTGTTTTAATAATTTTATTATATACTTGGGAAAATATAACTTAAATGCATGAATGTATTGTGTATGTAGGTATGTCATATGACATTTAATATTATGATTTAGATGACTACTATAGTAGTTAATCATGTTTCTTCATCATTTGACACACCTATTCATGTAGTTTAACTTGGCACTAACCCAGTCGAGCATTAATGACAAATTGAGAAGGACCATGAGATTGTAGTAAGTGCTTGTTTGAATGATTTTTTTATTATAGTTTAAAATGAGTTTTTTAAACTTGGTTTGATGTATATTTTTTAATTTTATAATAATTTTGTTATTTAAATAGGATTGGTTGTTAGTTATGAGCATGGTACCCATAGTCAAACCTTTGATAAATCCAAGGCATTTTGGATATCTGCATCTACAAGAAGGGCACTCTAGGGAGATTCTTCTTTAAATAAGTCAAAGAGAGGGAGACTATTAGATGATATGGATGTTTTAGACAATTTACCTTTTTTTGTATGCCTATATGTCAATGTATGCATTTTTGGCATTGTACATGCATATATGATGTATTAACCCAATATTATATATTATGTTATTAAACATGATGTAATTTTTTATATGCCTATATGGCAATGGATGTATTTTTGACATTATATGCCTATATATGGCATTCGTACATGGTATTCTTATTTTTTACATGAATATTTAAGAAAACTAATAAAGTAAACCTTTTTTGAATCACTTATGTTTAGAGTTTTATGAATTATTGGTGTTGAAGTATTATAAAGGATTACAAATTTTATGAGATTGAGAATAACTTTTAAGGATAATGTTGCAAATTAGATTCATATGATAGAGTCTACAGTTAGAAAGATTGACATTTCTTGTTATTAAGAAGCTTTATTTCTATAAGAATGCAAATAAAATAACAAATAACATGTGTTGAACCTATATTTTCATTTATTGAATCCTATAAGGGTGATTTAATTAGTCTTATATTGGTATTTTTTAGACACCTACTCACTTGTCTTGATTCTAAGTCTTGTACATGGAGTGGGATTACGGGACACAAACCCTTATAAGAAATAAAGAATATAAATGATTGAATTTGAATTATGTTTCTATGTTTATGTAAAGGTATGGAGGATAAGTCTACAAAAATATCATTGGTTGGTTCTAAACCTAATTGATTACATTCACTTGCTATGGTCTGATTTGAATCTTATTTCACAAGCTATCTCCTCTTTTCACTCTTTGGGCTTAATAGCTTATTAGACCTAGTACTTACTAATTTAACTTTTTCCATACATTCACAATTCATCCTTTACCTCATTCCATTCATCTCAATTCACAAACATCATCTCAATCTCTTTCTAGTTTCTTACTAGGCACCTTCTTTGGGTCTTAAGGACAAAATATTAGTCTATATTTAAAGAGTTAAACCTATTTTCACATATGGTATTATATTATAATAACATACCTGGTATAACCCCCTTCAATTAATCAAACATTCTTTGACTCTCATTCAACACCTTATAGACACAATGCTCTCTCAAGACTTATATCTTTTTTTACTATATTTTTCATTGTGTATAAAATTTATGATTGATAAATATATTATAATGTAATTTATAGGTACCATATATCCTTTTACATGTGGATTTAAAATTTCATATCCCAACTCCACCTCTAGCTATCACTTCCTTCATTAGCCTACCCTCATTTAGGCCTAATTAACCCTATTCCATACCCTCAGTCCTAGAATCTGTACACAACCATACAATCTCATATTAAAACATTATGACTCAAATTGTAAATTTATAGGGTATAAATATTACAAATTTTCATTAAATTCCCATTATTAAATCTCTTAGAAATGCATGAACCCTAACCGAGGGTTTCCCATGCACTATACATACCCAAGGGCCTAAAGGATTCAATATATTGAGACACACAACGTTTAAAAGGACAAAATTACATTATATAGGTATATTTATACCTTAAATAACTCATAATATAATTTTAAATATGTTATCAACCCTATTTTCAAGTGGTTTAACTTCATTTATGTTAGACTGTGTATTCATTTGTAGACTATGTTGGGTATATTTCAACTATGTCATTTCAAGGGCACTCCAAACATAAATAAGTGAATAATAAAACATTTATACACATTTAAATAATAATAAAAATTAATATTATCATAGTTTTTAATCCTTTTGATCTTTTAAAATGATTAAAACTCACTAATTGATTACAAGCAGGTGTCTTGATTAGACATGCCTATGTCTTGCTTCATGAAATGATTATTGTCATAGATGTTAAATAAATTGTAAGGTTTCTCATCCAAATTTTAACCATATTAATCCATGTCAATTATAATTCAATAAAACCTTATCTCATGCCTCCATACCTTATTTATCTTCCTTAACACCCTACAAACAGGGTTGGACTGCATATAAAGGGTTTCATTATCCAAGGGACTATGTAATATAGTTTTCAATATCTATATTATATCTCATTTTATTAATTGTTTCCAAATAACTAATAATTCTACCTAAATCACATTTCAAAAAACATAATACTCTATAGATACAAAAACTTCAAACCAAAGACCTTATTTAATTCACCTTCCTTGGCAAAAGACAATACAAAGGGCACCAAGTTGTGAAATAGGGTACAGAATCAGTTATCCTTCTTTAAGTTTCATAAATAATCACAAGATATATATTTAAATGATAACCACATAATAAATCAATTCCCTTATTGATTTTTAAATAGATTTAGACTCAAGTTTCCAAATTGTATTTTTAGGTTTCTCTACCTAATTGACTCTCGATAGGTCAAAATAAAAATTTCAATATTTCAAAATATAATAATTTAATTATGAAGGTATTTAAAACATAATAAATTTAATCCAATCCTTTTACCAAGATATAACATTTGAAACCTTTGACCTTTTGAAGTATTCTCCAGAAATGAGCATCTATAGGTAGGTGAAAACATATTGGAGTTATTCGACACCTGTAGGATTATATGAGGTTAAAACACTATTTTTACATGTTATTTACTTTATTCAACTTATATTATTCCATTCAAATGATAAAAAATCTAACTTTTCTCTTTATGCCTTTGAGACTACCTATGGGGTTTTAATCATGCCTATGGGCATTGCATGGAATTTGGAGTGTGAACACTCTTATAATGTGTTTTATAGGATTAAAAACATCATATTTTTCATTTAAAAAACTTTAATAATATTTTAACCCATTATTATACATTAAACCTCCAAGAAACATGCTTACACCAATGATGACTATCATGAGATATGAAGGGGACTATGTATAAATAATAGGAAATTTAACTTGTAAAATTACCTTAAAAATATTATTTATCGGTATAGTAGGTCATAATCAGTCTATTAACCAAAATTTGAGGTTAGATCATGCATATTTTGGCCTGTATACCCATTTTACCAAAAACTAGTGACATGTTGCCTACTTGGTCAAGTTTCAAAATTGAGCTTCCTTCCCTTTTGCCTTGGTTTGTGATAGAAAAATGTGAATGTGATTTAAATATTTAATGAGCCTCCTTAAAATTATTCCACTCTTAATTATTTTTCCTTTACCCTAATATAACCCTTTAGTGTTTCTTTCCATCTTCCTTAACTTCTCTTACTTGTCAACTTTATCACTCTTGGCTTCTTGAGTTATTATTTTATGCCCTTAGGCTATGCATGGATCTTAATCATCCACTCACATCATACCATTAATCTTTAATTTACTATTTTAATCTATCTCAAACTATATTCCAATAAGCTTCAATTACTAAATCTTTTCATTTTTGAACCAGGTCTCCTGTAGGCATTTGTCATCTAGGATAACCCTTATTAGGATTATCACACTTATTCTATGAAAATTCACACTTTCCTAAAATATAAAACACCTAATTCACTTTAAAACCTCACCATTTGGTATAATATCTAGTACACTTTGTACATTATCCTTAAACCACAACAACTCCATGTCAATTTGGTATTCAACTTCAAATAGGGTTCTTGACTATTTTTCAATAGAATTCACACACAATCTATCTCTGTGTCACATTTAAAAATATTTCTTAGAGAAAATATTTATAAATCATTAATTACAAACATCCAAAAAATCCTCCTTGTTTCTAGTCTTGCCAAAGATCTCATTCAATGCTATGTTTTTAATTCAAGATTCAATCTTGAATCTTATCCTTCTCTAAGTTCTTGGCATTAATAGCTTCCTTCACTACATATCTATTCTTTGTATACTATAATCACTTATTGATATAATTTACCTCTCTCATGATACTTACATTAATTTTCAAACTCACACCATTCATTCCATTCCTAAACTTCCTCTTTTTCTTTCACTAGCTTCTTGTTAGGCTATTCCCTTGGGTCTCAAATACCAAATCTTGGTATAGGTCTCAATGGCTCATAATTTTGTGTTGGTTTATATTATATGACCCTATCACATTTTTATAACCTCTTCCAACATCTCAAACACACTTCAACCTTCATTTCCACATATAAGGCTCATAAGGACAATCCTAGGCTTCTAGCCTTTTTTGTGCATTTCATCTTCATTTGGTCAAAATAGGAATTTTTTCAAAGATTTAATCACATTTATATCCACCCTCTATCTACGTCAAAGTATGTTTCAATTTTCATTTCCTAACTCAACACTTAGATCACGCCTCCTTTATAACCCATCTCTCCATTAAGCCTAATCAGCCCTTAAGCACACCTATATGTTTAAAACCCATACTAAATGGCCCATTTTCAATATAAAAACTCTGAATTCACTTTCCTTACATAAAATTAGGTATTATTAAAAAAAATTATAATTTTTTCATGGTTAAAACTCCCTAAAACATAAAAACCCTAATCTAGGGTTTTTCTTCCTATATATAGACCCTAGAGCTTATATAATTCGATTTCTTGATCTTAAAAATATTTCAAAGGACCTAAATACCAAATATAGGTATATTTTAACCCCATATATATATTTATCTTATTTATAATCGTTGTTCAATCTATGTAATAACCAAACACAACAAAATACAATGGACTATGTACCTTTTTTATTGATTGTACATGGTTTTTAAGGGACTGTGTACTTTCAATACATTTTGTTCCTCACCTAATTCATTATTTTTACTTGTGTTCTCATCCTTGTGTCCATATTTCACCAATATACTAACCTATCATGTGATTAGATCCACACATCCCTTCACTAGACAATATATGAATGAAAATTGGGGTTTTAAAGCACTTGTAGGATTTAAATAGTTTGAGAATAATTACCAACCATTCTGAGGTTTCAAAGTATCTTATATTTATCTATCAAAATTTTCCCATGCTCATACTCTACCAAATCAATTACCAACATTGTGGTCTCAAATGAAACTCTCCATTACCTATAGGCATACAATTTAACCTAATTAGGCCTAGAGGGCCTAATAGGTTCCTTGACTAATTAGTTTCCTCCTGAAGGATTATTTACCATTGAAAAACTTTGAAAATCTTCAAAAAACCCTTTCAAAGGTCTTAAAACCAAATTCCAATGGTAGTAGCTTCTAGCCATGTGTATATAGTTCACTTGGATTATTAGGCCTATTAGACCTTTTTGGCTTCGTAATGACCTCCAACTAGCAAACTGGCACTGCCAACACATCCAAATGGGTAGATAACATCTATTGATATGTTTTTGGCCTCCAATTTGTCTCTTTCAACAAACCCACCATGCATTTTGTGCTGAAGAACATCCTTCCCAATACAAGAAAGATGTTGATTTTTAGCCTAACTTCAACATGCACAAAAATAAAACTATAAGTGATTTGGATGAACCATAAGAGCGATCCTATGCATAATAAAACTCTATTATTACATCTCAAATCTATTAAAAATAACTTGTAATAGAAATCTATGGTATAATTTGCATTAATAGGTCCTAAAATGCAACCGTTTGGAAGTAAAGAGAAAACTTGTTGACCTCCAACTTGCATTTTTACCTTGGAGACCTACAAGTTAAAACACATCACTTTGAGCACATATATATAGGAAAATTAAATGTGATACAATGAACAAGACATCCAATTCCAATATAAAATGCATTTTCACTACTATTCAAGAGCATGAGAACACTGACAATAAATGTTCTCAAAGTTGAATCTATAGTCTAAAAACTCCAATTTTGTTGCTTGTTGTTAAAAATATGGCACTATAAAACTATATTTAAGGGGAAATAACATCTAGGACTAGGTTCTTGGCCTCCCATCTATCCCAATCAACAAACCCACCAACTATTTTAGGCTCAAAAATGTCCTTCCCAATATAAGAAAGATGTTGAATTTTATCCTAACATTAGGCATGCATAAAACCAAACTATAAGTTATATGGAGGAAATGTAAGATCCTTAATATTCATATAAAATTCCTCTAATTTCAATTTAAATATAGTTGGAATCAACTATAAGAGTAATTTATGGTAGAAGTTACAGTAACAGGGTTTAAAATGCAACATTTTGGCAGTGAAGAGACAACTTGTTGACCTCCAACTAGCATTCTTGCCTCTCAGACCTGCAGGTACAAATACATAACTTCAAGCACATATATATAAGCAAATTACACATTATTAAATGAACATGACATCTAATTCCACTTGTAATTGCATTTTCACTACTGTTCAGGAGCACAAAAACATTGATAATAAATGTTGTCAAAGTTAAATCTACTATCTAAGAACTCCATTTTTGGTGTTTATTAGGTGTAAAAGGCACTACCAACACATTAAAGTGGGTGGATAATGTTGATAACTAGGTTTATATCCTCCCATATGGCTTGGTTAATAAGCCCACCACCCATTCTAGGCTCAAGAACACCCTTCCCAATACAAGAAAGATGTTGATTTTTAGTCTAACTTTAGGCATGCATAAAATCAAAAATTTAAGTCATATATAAGAACTGTAAGATCCCTCCTATGCATGGAAACTCCCTATAATTTCACCTTGAATATAATTTTAATCACCTATAATATAAATATATGGTACAAGTTGTAGTAATTGGTCCTAAAATGCAAGTCTTTGGTAGTGAAGAGACAACTTGTTGACCTCCGACTAGCATTTTTACCTCTGGGACTTACAGGTGTAAATCCATCACTTCGAGCACATATATATAGGAAAAATACATGTGATCCAATGACCATGAAATATAATCTCACTTGTAAGTCTATATTAAATAATATCTAGGAGAGTGGAAATACTGATAATAAATGCTTTCAAAATTGAAGCTACAATTTGAAAACTCCATTTGTGGTGCTTGTTGGCTGAGAACTAGCATTGCCAACACATGCTTAAGGGTGGATAAAATCCATTAATAGGTTTTTCTACTCTTATATATCTTGATCAATAAACCCACCACCCCTTTTAGGCTCAAGAACACCCTTCCCAATATAAGAAAGATATCAATCTTTAGCCTAACTTTAGGCATGTATAAAACCAGAAATAAATGTCATATGGATGAACCGTAAGATCCCTCTTGTGTATGTGAGATACATATGATTCACACCTAATATATTATGAATCAAATTTAATATCATTTTTTGGTACAAGCTGTAGTAATGGGTCCTAAAATATAAATTTTTGGTAGTGAAGAGATAACTTGTTGACCTCCATCTAGCAGTTTTGCCTTTGGGACTTGCAGATACAAATCCACCACTTGAAGAATATCTATATAGGTAAATTACACATTATTTAATTATTTTGACATCCAAATCTACCAAAAAGTGCATTTTCACTATTTTTTAATAAATTCCATACCAATGAAAATATACAAGTCAATAAAAAGTTTGTTTGTTTTGTGTATAACATTGGTATGTAATGTCATTTGAGAAAATTTTAATACATTTGGTTTAGTTATAATCCATATATATTTTTCTTAACAAGAAATTTTATGTGTTTTGAAGGCTACAAGGAGAAATTTACTTTTCATGAGCAATTGTTTAGGAGTGAAAAATCACCAAGTAATTTTAGTAAGCTTCTCTTAGCTTCAAGAATATGAAATTCCATTTTAATGGTGTGAACCATGTGAAGGTGGAAGTTTATTTGGCATAAATAACCTACCAAAATAATTTATTAATTAATTAAAGATGAAATTTATGCATGTACTACCTAAAAAATCAAAAACATTTGGTAAAATTGATTACATTTACATTTTACAAGTCAACATACCTATGAATTTCAATCTAATGAACCACTTGGATCTACTCTAAGAGTGACAATATCAAGAATAGATTCATGGTCTGACTCTCAAAATTTCCATATATTCCTATTTATTATCCTCCCATGATATTTTTAAAATTTAATATTCATTTTAAGAACTAAATTTGAATATTTCAGTCTCCTTTTATGCATTTCAAAGTCTTCAAACAACCATATATTTGAATTTTTTTATAAGATATCATGAAAGCCAAGTTCCAGTTACTACCACAGACCTAGTGGGGTAATCAATGTTTTCTCTATCTACGATTGAGGAACTCAATTTTATCTTTCCATCTACACACTAACATAAGTAGCAATCTATTCTCTCTTCATTATCCTCATCTGTAATAACTATAAAAACATGGCCTACATCACAAAAAAAAATTTAATGACACTATAATGATAGATAATAAGAATAAATAGTACATAAAGATTAATCTTCTACCTAGCTACTCTAGATCAGATATCTATTCAAATTCATGTGACGTGTCATATCTATAAGTTGTAATGCTGGTGAAACCTAGTATGTGTTGATTATAATTAGAGGTCTGAAACACTAGTCATCCACCCACTCTTATGATTCACACTCATTACAAATAGAATCCATGCATGCAAAATAAAAGCAAACCAAGTGTCATGTATTAATGGTCCAAGAACCTAAATTTGAGCTATTAAATGTGTGGTGCCCACCTGAACCTATTAGAGTCATATAATCTTCATAGTTTGCCAAGTTTTTTTCCTTCATTAACCAAAAATGTCTATGAATAGTAGAATTTTCTTGAGCACCATGACATATGTTCTCATTACACCGTTCAATCATAGTTTTTGCATCAATAAAATTAGCAACATGGTTAATTTTTAACTCCTCCCTTGCAATGAATCTTTTTACACATGCTCAAGCACCGTCATGCTCCCCTTTTCCATGGCTAGCCTTAGTGAAACTCCAAATATGTTCTATACTAGTAATAATGTGCATCTTTGTCAAATAATAAAACCTCCATGAATTCTTGAATTGAGATTTGAAATTGTCTAACCAATATAATGTTGATTGAAACTATTGTTCCTCTAAGCTAGCTACCCATATAACTTCTCAAAATAACCTTGCATATACTCTATACAATATGATCAGTCATCACTGATATATAAATGATATCCCCTTAATAATTTTGGATATTTATCTATACTATTATGTGAATGTATGAATGTTATATGCATGAATATGGAAACTTATGTTGAGTTGTAATATTGTGATTGAACTTCTATTTATCATTTGAATGTGCACTTTTCAACAAAGTTGACTACTAAAATAATAAAATCAAGTTGAATGTGTTTGTGCTTAGTTTGAAATGTTCATACAACCATTTATCCCTATATGAGTGCCTTTCATACTCATAAATAATTTTATCCATGAGTTCGACCATAAATTTTGAAATGGGTATCTCTTTCATAACAAGCTCACACATTATAGATTCTTGCCAACTTTTACTTGATAAGTCATAGATTTGTATTTACTCACACCAACTAATTCCTATCTAATTTAACTTGTACACTCTTCATGGATACATTTTTTACATTTTGGTAATCCACCTCAAATGATATAATTTTTGTCCAAGCATGCTTTTTTATAAAAGAACTATCTATCTGGTCTTTCACAAATAATATTTGGAATAAATTCCCTAGCTGATTTTGGTAGATCTTCTACGCTACACTCCTAAAAAATGTCTTTAGTATGCAAATTGCAATGAATACGGAGAAAAACATTATAATGCATTGAAAATTCAACATGTCACCTACAACAACAAGTGGTACGTGTGTGATTTATTTTTACATAAAAAGGTTTCACCATCTCAAAAAATCCTTGACTAATAGGAATTTGTGGATGTTTTTCTAAAAACTTGGAGTACAATTATGTTTGATTCATATCTAAGAAATGTTTTGGATGTAGTTCACAATTATGAGAGCTAACTCTTCTATTCACTACATCTCTTGAATTGGGTGAAAATCTTGTATTGTATTTCTAAAATTGTGCAAGTAAGACTTTCAAAGCATCGAATATAGCCTTGTCCTTTCATGGGAGTCTACAAGAGAATGCCCAAAGCTATTTTGTATTGGATTCATTAAGTCATTCATGTCTTGAAATTGCTTTCATTAATTTTTTTCTATTTATATCAAGTGTTAGAATTGTTTTTAAAATCAATATTTTTTTTTCTTATTTTAGCACTTACTGCACAAGTTATCATTATGCACTAGGTAGCATTACAATATGTTTTATGTGATCTCAGGCCTATAATATGAGATGCATCATGTAGATTTTCTATAATTTAATCATTTTCATCATCCATGTTAGATGTTCTTAGTCATAATGTGTATATTATATGTTTCATCTTAGCCAATTTCATCAACAAAATAAATAATTGACATCTTTGACTATCATAATCCAATCTATAAAAGAAAGTATCCCAAATTTATTAAGCTAGTCTTTTTCAATTGTGGTCAGATATTTTTTTATGTATTATTTTCAAATTATTTTCATCAACTTTAATTAAGTACTTATTTTTTCTACACACAATAGTTGAAGGTGTTGTTATTGGTGGAATCCATTCAGAGGGTATTTCAAAATCATTATATGTTTCCATGGTTTTTTTTAATTGTTTATTTCTTCATTATATATTTCCATAAAATTTAATTCATTTTAATTTCATCATTAGTTGTGTCCATTAAAGTTTCTTCATTGTTGGTGTGTAAAGTATCATGCGTAGGCTCTTCATAAAAAAATAGAAAACTTTAATCTTCGAATGTGAATTTCCAAAATTATATATTTTATTATTGTCAATTTAATCATAAATCAATTTTTTATTGTGAATTTCATCATAATTCAATGAATTATTGTCAGTTTCATCATTATTCAATTCATTATTATCAATTGCCTCATTATCTAAGGCATTTGGCTCATCAGGGTTAGTGTTTATACCTTTTCTATAACGAAATTCTTACATTCATACCTTATTTTTTCTCTTAACTCTTCTAATTGCTCTAGTGTTTTGTTCAACTTCTTCATCTTCCTTGAACATGAATTGGAGACCATTTTGACAAAATCACCCAAGAAAGTACTTCAAAATGTGAGGTCCAAAAAAATATTGTAAAATGCACGCAGAGAATATGCAGAGTACAAAGGGAATGTCTGTGTGGACAATAATCTTGATTTGGGAAAAAAATAAACATTGAAAAGTAAACTTTCATCTATACTTTAAGGAACACATATGAGTTACTATGATGCATACGTGTTCTTTGAAATATAAGAATATACTATAAAAATAAATAGAGAAGCTCATATACAATGCATAAAATCCCATATAACACTATAATATGATATAATAAGACTCAATAAGACTATAATATGATGCATAAATCTCTAATATGATGTAATAAAATTATTAGATGTTGTAATACAGATTAATATGATGTAATAAGACTATCATATGATGTAATAAGACTATCATACAATGTAATAAATATCTAATATGATGCAATAGGGCTGCCATAGGATGTAATAATGCTCAATATGATGAAATAATGCTCAATATGATGCATAAATCTCCAATACATGATGTAATAAGAATCTTGATAAGACTATGAAGTAATAAGCCTATTATATGATGTAATAAGGATCAATATGTAAGATGAAATGAGTCAATTTTATGCCAAATCCCATCATAGGTCCTTATAAAACTAGTTGAATAATGGGTTCACATATTGACACTAATACATTCATGAATTTATGTATTTGTGATGAAATTAAAGAACTTAGTGGTTGTGTTTTTTATAAAATTAGGATTTAGGGTTAGCAGTTTAGTGTAATGGGTTTGTACATGTGTATATGTCATGAAATTAGGGTTTAGGGAAACTGTACATGTTTAAGTGATAAAATTAGGGTTTATAATCAACATGTCACGAAACATGAGCTAATTTAGCCCCTTTAATCACATCATAAACTCCAATTTAGGTTCAATGGGTTTAAATTAGCCACGTTTGCATTTTCATTTTCATTTATGATTAAATTAGGGTCAGTTAAGTCATACACATTGTATGGATTATATAATCGATTGGGCCATAAATTTAGTTTAAGGGCTCATTTTTTCTAAATCACATCCCTAACTATACCAATTGACTAATTCATTCAATTCATGATCTATAATCATACTTAATTTTTTCCCAATTCATATATCATGCTCTTATGGTTAGATCACGAGGGGATTCAAATTAACCTCCCATGTCTCCTTCATTGAATGAATCAACTCTTTGGTTTATTGCATATATACATGATGATATTCTAGGGTTAATTTCACTATAAATAAAATCATGTATATAATTTAAAATAGGATCATACATGACTTATTTTGACCCTAATTACCCTTATAATTAAAACTTAGTGTGCTATGTGTGTACCTCATACACCCAAAAATGTTAAAGCTATCAAAGATACATAAGATACTTGAAGTTTCAAAGCTGATAATGCCTCAAGAGGCCAAATCCAATTACATATCACTACGTGTACCTCATACATGCTTGAAAGTGTTAGCACTATTAGAGGTGTTAGGTCTTAGAAGCATTAAAGAGCTATCATAGCCCTGTGAGGACCAATCTAATTAGATATCACCACGTGTATCTTGTACACACATATAAGTGTTAGAGATATAACTATCAAGTCCTAGAAGCATGATATTTCTCAGAGCCTCATGATTCCCAATCTAATCACATATTTCCATATGTAGGTCTATTCACCTCCAACCAATCCATCTAAGGCCTATTCACAAATATCATGCATACGTATAAGCTAAAATTGTTTAAAGATTGACATCAATAATAGTAAATAATTCACATGATGTGAGCATATGATATGTTGGGACTAGTCCTACTGTATCAAATAATCAATATTACTCAATGATCCCATCAATAATAAGTAACACTTGGAAAAAGATGAACACATCTTAGATGCCATGAGGGCCAAACCTAGGCATGTGCACACAACCCTCTCTACATTTATTATCTCACATGAGTGGAACTCATGATCATTGATACCTATAAATGTCCCATCATCTCCAACCAATCCAAATAAGGTCTATTCAAAAATTTATCATGCATACACAAGGTTTTTTTAGTGGAGAATCTTCATTAATCTATGAATATTCAGCAATTTTTGTGGAGTGGTTGACAGTGTAGGATTACCCAAATTTTTGGGGTCAAAGTTAATTTTGAGGAGAGGTTCACCTACATTTGAATATAAATTTCCTCATATAAATTTAGTTCATCAATACCTCAAAACCCAATCCTGAAGAATTTACCATATACCACCAGGCAACCTTAGGATTTTATTTCGTGGTTTGTATTTTAGGTCTCAGGAGGAATTTCAGAATCGATAATTTTCAAAAAGGTATAAAATTAATTTTTTATAAAATAAGTTTTTAGTATCTTTTAAATACAGTTTTATTTAATGATCTTCAAGTGACATTATGATAATTAAACATGATTATAGTCTCCATGCATCTGACTGCATGCTACAAGTATAGGTACCTAAGGGTAGGTTGTGGGCACTTGATCATAGGATACCAATAGGCTATCCATAACATGTTATCATCCACCCACATATCTTCATAATTCATCAATAACCTATACCATTCACTTGTAGGTATCTTGCTAATATTCATCTATCATCCACCATCATTTACCTACATCCTACAAACAAGCACTGATATATTACATTCAAGCACCCAAAATCGGTAGGCATATATCCATAGGCTACTGGTATCCACCAAAAACCTATGGGTGGATGCCATCAACCTATGAACAGTGAACGATAGCCTATAGGTGGATGTCAATAGCCTACAAACAAGTGTCTGTAGCCTTTGGGTAGATGCTTGTAGTTTACAGGTGAATGACATCAATCTTTAGGCAAACACCAGTATTTTGTAGGTGGGTACCAATTATCTTATATCAGATGTTAAAGGCTGAAATCAAGCACTAATAGGTCCATAGGCTATCATTGATCACCAATAGACTATTGTTAGATGTTAGTAGTCTATAGTTGGGTGCATGTAGGCCACCATTAGATGGTTAGATGCCCTCATGTTTGATTATTTTAATTCATTATTCATCAGTCAATCATATTTATTTGTTGTGAATCATCTTCATTTTGATGGTAATAATCTTTCATATATGGTTCCATAGGCTTGATAATATGGCTTCTACTAAAAATGTTAAGGCCTATAGGAAATTTAGACAAAAAATAACGTATTATCTTATTCGAGCCAAACACTAAACATAGGTACTAAATTTTCAATTAAATCATGCTTTTTATTTATTGGCTTGTCTTAAATTTAAATAATAATTAAAATGTCTTAATTCATTTTATATGCAAAACTCACTAATAACTCTTATAACGAAATGTCTCCATAGGAAGACATACGTGGGCATAAATTTGAAACACCAAACAAAGTTATGAACTCAAAGAATACCATTTTTTTAATAAATTAAATACTATTTTCAAGATTCAATAATAATGAAAAATATTTATAATAATATTGCATGTATAACCCATTGATAAAGGAATAAAAGATATTTGTAAATTTTAAGACAAACTTGGGAATGAAATGTTAAACATAGGTGCTATATTATAAATATTATTTGAGTTAAAGTTATTTATTTATGTGTACTTTTGTATTGGAATTTATTAAAAAGTAATGTCATATAAATTTATTGCATGTATAATTCAATGATAAAATTATTGAAGACATGTATAATGATTTTGAATAAATACCTCCCATGAAATAAGTCACTCGAAAAAATACCCACTGTCCCACTAAATTCAAGGAAATAGAGATATGACATCATAACTAGTGGTGTCAATGATGAGTTTCCAACACCAAATGAGAGATATACTCACCCCACACAATATTTAGATGAGACTGGTACATAGAAAAAATAATCTACAGTTGAAAAATGCATAATAAAAGTCACTTAGAAAGAAATATCCACTGTCCCACTGAATTCAAGGAAATGGAGAAATCGCATCATAATTAGTGGTGTCAATGATGAGTTCACAACACCAAATGAGATCTAATCACCCAACATAATCTTTAGATGAGATTAAAACATATCCAAAATAATCTTCAGTTGAAAAAGCACAAAAAACTATGTAAAAGAACAAAAATACATGGAAAATTGGAAGGTAATTTCAGTATGAGTGGGCATCTAAATACTCATTTATTAAACCTATAGAGTTGGAAAATAGTATTGACATACCAACAGAATGCAAATACATAATATGTAGTTGGAAACTTGAAAAGGAACACAAAATACAACTCAAGTTAGACATAATTGAAATACATTGTGAAAAAATATATGATTTGGTAAAAGACAAAGATGAAAATATCAAAAAAATGGTGAGATGGAAAAATGAAAAAGAGTGCATGCATTAATGTTATGTAATAGATTATCATAATCATGAGAAACATCAATGTCACTTCATTGATGAAGGAAAAATAATTAAAGCTCAGTTTAGAAAGGTTGCTCAGTCTAATTTGCTTGCCAAAAATATACAATTTTCGAATTTATATCACATTCTAAAAAGAGGCTCTCTAATTTTTTAGATCACAAGATTTTATTTTAGTAGATTATATTGCATAACATTCCACATTCACATTGGTCTGATACCAATTCTTTGGAGATGGAAAAATACCTCACAATGATTGACAAGGTAGATTTGAAATAAAAATTAAAATCAATAAGGTTCATATCACTGCAATAGTAGTTGATAACTCAACATGGGTATGCATACATGTATATACATTTTAGAATCATTCAAGGCAACCTCACACTTTATCTATATATAAAATGATGAAAAATTGTAATGCTAAAAATATTTGCAAATTGGTTATTTCTAATTTGATGTATATTATTAGGATGAGTTACCATGATATAGGTACTAATTTGGTGTGTGTTGTGCGGATGATACATCAGTAATATAGGGGTATAAAATAATTTTGTTTGTTCACCTGTAAACATTAGTTTCCCCATATATGACTCTAATCTATTGCATGGCACATAGAATGAATCTTGCTTACAAAATTGTAAGTACATTCAAAAATGTCACAAAAGTGGAGGAGTTAATTCATGATTTACATGTGTACATTTCATGCAGTCTAAAAAGGTATTTAGAGTTTCATAAATTTTCAATTGGAGTTAATAATGGTAAAAAACTATTAAAATATGTAGATATTAGATGGATTTCAATGTATGAGCTTTTTTGCAAAATATTTGAAGAATATCAATCATTGGTTGGTATTATGTTTAAGTATAGGATGGAGGTTGACAAGGAAAAAGATATATTGAACCACTTAAAAAATTTTAAAACTTTGTTAACATTATGTGGTATTCTACCCATGTTGAAGTAAATTCATTATTTGACATAACATGAACAATAGAGATCAATACATATTTTGGATTTCATAAGGTTGAGGAAATAGGTTTGTTTATCACTTGATATATTATACTACTTGAATGAAAGTTTTAAGAGATCAATTTTTGAGAGTTGACAAACTTTAACAAATTTAAAGGACCTTCAAAACTATTTCAAATTCAATATTCATGATCATATTTGTATTTTTGTTAACGGAAAGGAGATACCATTACACACTCTCCAATCATGAACTAATATATTTGGATCAAAATTTGAAGTACATGTAACGAGGGTTATATATTATAATGACATATGTGACATGAGAATGAAATTGAGTGACATTTCAAAATACTTGTCTTCTAAAATTTGAGATCATTTTCAAAGATGAGTTGCTTGAAACTGTGGGGGTGGTGAATCTTAAAGTTTGTAATAGTGTAGATGATCAAGAACAAATAAGTAATTTATTTATCAAATACATGGGTACTCTTATCAAATATTTTAGTAAGATATATATCATGAAGAACTATGGTCCCCATTGCATTGGGAAGACCATGAAGTTAAAATTTTAGAAACTTGAACATTGCAACATGAACCGTGTCACTACTCTAAGCTGGTATAAACAAACATTTCCCAACACCAGTAGTTATAGGGCCATTATGGGGTGGTGGTAGTGGTAACAAATTTTTTGGTTGAGAATAATGACCTATAAATTGGAATTAAAATAACTAAAATAACAAGTTAAAAAATTCTAATATAATATTAACATTTTAAAAAATAGATCTATTTAGTGCACTTTGCTATTTTTGTTGTTGTGGCTATTGTTGTTGTTGTTGTTGTTACTATTGACATTAATTATTATTGTTTTTATTGTTGTTTATGGGAAACTCTCAAAGCTCTGTCAGACCCAACGAATGTTTGAAATATAGATTGCATAGGATCTACTACATATATAATAGATTTAAAATATTATAAAGATAAAATACTATTCAATCAAAGCTAAGCTAGTTTATGAAGTTATATCAGTAACATGAGTGGAGGCCTTTGCCAGAGGTGTAATAGAACTCCAAATTCACTTTATTCTTATCAATTTATTCTATAGAGTTAATTTTACATCCTCCTCTATGTTCATTTATTCTATGGACTCAAGAGGTTGACATCCCTTGGTTTCTATGTTTCTTCTGACAATCATTCCATACTATTTTTAAGAAAGAAAATTATATTTTATTTCAAATTAACTAGATTGATATTTATTTAATTATTTGAAATAAATATAGTAAAAATCTCAAACAATCTCAAAGAACTCTAACTAATCTCATTTGCTTCAAGGGAGAGTGCATGGAAAAACATTGTGGGATTGAGAGCATAAGGAATAGAGGACACTTACAAATTTGAAATCGCATCATAGTATAATACAATGATATAATTACAAAACTAAAATTGGGTATGTTCATTTCATAGAGAAAAGTTCAAATCATCTTTGATTATATTGGAAATAAAAGTAATTGAGTCTAATGGTTGAGCACCTAGAGTACAAAGAATATAAACTAGAGCCTAGAATGGAATATCAAATGTTCTACTTGGTAAAATAATTCTTTCTTATAAAATTTCAAGCATTCCCAACAGAAAAAGGTTTTTAACACATTCAATTTTTAGCCCCTTTTTACCATAGCATTGAGGATCTATAAAAAATTAACAAGTTAGAGCTAACAGAAGTAAAACTAGTCAAAAGTGAGTAATTATATATTTTACAATACATACCATCCTCCTACAATAAGTAATGGGACTCCAAATACTTTTTATCCTCATCACTCAACAAGACCTTTGTGGTGACCAGATTACCATCCTTGTAAAGTAGACTTGTCGGTATCTGAATATACTCTCTATGAATTCTAAATGAAATATTTTGGGAGCCCAATGTGATGTGAAACATGGAGGAGGTAGTATTTAAGCTTTAGAAGAGAACATTTAAAAAACTAATAACTTTCTCATACTGGGTCATTTAGATAATGTCGTTAAACTTGTAATGCTCCACCCAATCATTGTATATGTCTTGTTACTATAGAAGCCTTTGGATGATGGTATATGCCAAATTTTAGAACATGAGTTTGGGGTTTCTAGTTACCTCTATGTTAACATCAGAATAGGTCTGGAGAAATGGAAGCCATTGATGAAATAGGGTTCTGGAAATTAGGGAAAAGAGTGGAAAATTTTTAAACAAGGAAGAAGAGGAAAAAATGGTAAAAAGTACAAAATGAGGCAAATTTAGCATATTTATAAGCATTTAGCTTAATAGGGGAGACCACCCATATGGTGCAAGCATTCATAAAAAATACATGTGATGTGGCTAGGTGGTCCACATCAGCATTAGCCATACACGTAGGCACCCACCAACACCCTACAACCCACTTGAAGAATTAGGGTGGTCATTTTCACCACATCGATGCTCATCTAAGTTATATATGCTTATGTCTATAATATGTTGGAATTCATCTATAGTTGCACCCTATTGGTGGATGAATGTAGGAACAATGTTGATGAACATTGACACACTCTTAGGTGAACACAAATGAGATGTAGATGAGTATCAGTTCATTACAGATATTTTGATGCCCACCTATATAGTGTCGATGCCTATCCAAATTGTAATGTTTCCATTTGCTTCATACTAGCATCCACCTATACCATGTTGACATTCATTTGAGTTTCTCAAGGATTTATATACATGTTTTTGTTGATCATCTATAATATGTTGGCATTTAATTGGTTTGCATAGGCATTCATCTGGTATCTTATGGTAATCACGTGCATGATGCCATCAGGCATTTTCATGAAGCATGTGTGCACCTGCACCATGCCAATGTTTATCTATATTATGTAGACACCCATCTGCATTATCTTAGTGTCTATCTATCTTATGCATAAGTTATTCTATGCTACAATGGTGAATCTCTACCAACATGCATCCACATCCGTACATATTGTTGGTATTTATCTTTGTGGATCTGGCATTCATCTTCATCATGCTGGAATTTTTCTATGGCATGTAATCATTTGTCTACATCACATTAACATTCATTTACATATTTTTATCATTCAAAAATGTTATACATTCATTCACCTAGAGTTTTTGGGTGTTCATCCATATTTATAGGATTTGTCCAATTCTCATGTCATCAAATGATTTGCCTTTACAATGATTCACCTTCCAAACTAATTTTTTAGTATTATGAATCTGATTCACCTTGGGACTTCCATGTATTTTTTTATATGGCCCCTTAAAATGAAGTATGTAAATATATATAAGCCAAAAATGTTTAAAGATTGAAATTGATGCCATCAACTCATGGAATTAATAAATAATTTATATGATTTGAGCCTTTGATTTATAATTATTATATGAAAATTATCATGTAAAACCCTTTATTGTCCCACTTGAATTGAAAAATCACCAAACATTATTAGTTTTCTATGTATGTATTCAAATTATTTATATCCCTCTATCTTGAATAACCTCTAGATCCCAAAGTAGATTCATATTAAGTCCTACATGTAGGAGAGAACACAATTTAGGAATGAAGTCCTCAACCTCAAATTCCAAGTTAGAGTAAGAATTCTGAGATACTACTTTCTTGTAGTTCACATCATAATGTCTAAGCTCATTAAAATGAAATATGAATAAAATTATTGAAGATTTGTACAAGATATATAATCTTGAAACATTCAGTGAGGGGATTCATACTGGTACTCGATTCTAATCAACCATCTATATGAGGTGATAAACATCATCCACATGAAGAATCATTGGGTCCCTCTACTTAGCATCATCCTTGAGGGGAAGTAGGTCTCAGATTTAGCAGACATTATCAACTTTAAATTTATCTTGAATAAGCTCAATAGAGTTTGAGCTAGGGTAACTTATACATATGTCGTACTTTGTCAATTCTACATCTATATCACCATATATTTATAAATCATAGTGATCCCTTAATGGTTTCAAACAAGTTACCTAGTGCATTTAGATATTTTCTAAGATAGAAATTCATCACTATAGGCACATTATCTTAAAACCACATCATCACTAATGGATACATGTGACCATTTCAAATTTATTGAGCTCAAAATTACATCTTATACAAACTAAAATTCATACCCAACTTGACCAAATTATCAAAATATTTAGTAAAAACATGTACCTTGTACCCATCATCCTATTTTCCTATCTTATTATCCCAATTACATAGTAAGGTATATAACTCTATAGTATTGTTAAACACCAAGTGTTGTATAGTTTGTTTTTGAGCTTGTAATTGTTGCATCCATGGTGCATCTAGGACTAGTCCCATGTCAAAGACACATTGGTTGATGGTTGTCCCATGTCTGATGGGGAGGTAGATGAAGGAGGTCCATGGAATGGAGGATTAACCATATTTTCACAAGATATCTTAATTTTAGGAAAATTTTGAACATTGTATTTGAATACATTAAGGTAATATTGAATAATTATAAAAATAGAAGACTCATGTTAGACTTTCAATTGGGACCTCAAAATACACCTATTGAATTAGATGCATTAAGTGATTTTGAAGGAAAATTAAGGGAATTTATTCATCAAATTTTATGAATGTTTTAGGGATAATCCAAGGTCTGATTCATAGGCATTGGGCTCCACTAGATAACATTATTTAAATAGATATCCAAGAGATGCACTATTACACTGAGGGCTTAATTCTAATTTCTACTTACACAAGATTATCTATACTACATAGTCCAATTAAATGGGTTTGCCACTTAAACAAAGTAGTTCAAAATTTATAAATAAAGTGGTCTGGTCAAAGATATCAAAGAAACAATAAAAGGATAAGATAGGATTTTAGGATTTTATGCAAGTAGGATAATATCAATAATAAACATGAAATTTAAGGGCAAGTAGGATTTTAGGCAAGTAACATAGTAAGGTATATCCTTGCCCCACTAATAGAAACATGAAATTTATTTTTTGGTGTTATTTAAAAATAATGTGTACGCGTTATATAACACATACATGTCATATAATGTGTTATATAATGCATACATGTTATGAAATGCGTACACATTATATAACACATATGCATTATTTTAATTTTAATTCAAAATTGAGCCTCTAAGCTTTGAAATGGTTTGGATTTCCAAGTCCAAGGCTTGTGACTATGAATCTACAGCTGAGACCAAGAGTTTTAACCAAAATCAACAAATTTCAACTTCAATCCTTAAATACCTATGGATTTAAACATTAAAATTTAGAAAATTATTACCATCATGACAAGTACACTATCTTCTTTCCAAATATATGGTTTTTTGTTATAATTTTAAGGCTATTTTAAGGGTTCAAACTATATTTATTACAAATTTTTTAGGCCACAACATCCTGCACATATACATGACTATTCATGTTTATGTAATTTTTTTTCTTTGATCCAAATTTAAAATAAATTATATGGTAATAAACTAGGCCTAATTCTATATACATTCAAAAAAAACAATTTTCATTTTTTTAGGTAGTTAGGGGGGTCGCACGGCTGGCTAACCATTTTTTTAATCAATTTTTAGGATCTAATTAATTAAAAGATAACTATTGAAAAAATATAACAAAAAATTCATAACATACTAGAATATATTATCTAAATATTCACCAAAGGGTTTCAAATAATATGTAACAATAATAAAAAAATGGTGAGCCACATGACCATCTATCTACAATGTTTTCTTATAAAAATAAGATGTCCTCTTCAAATTTTATATGGTTGACCTATTTATACTTAACCATTTTTTGAAAAACATAGTTTTTTGGAAACTAGACTCGAAATGCTACAATTCATGATTTTGTACCATCTTCAAATTTTGAGTGTATCCATTTAAAATTATCTATAGAATTTTAAATTTTTGAAATTTCATAAAAATCATGTCCATGTGTACACCCTTTTTTGTCACCAAAATGTGTGAACTAACCCAAAAGATGGTCAGTATAACACACAAATTTTTATTATTCACATACCTAATAAAAAATCCATCCTAACAGACATGTATTTATGGTCTTATAAACATAATTATCATCTTTTTAGACCCTTTATTGGCCCATTGTTTAAAAACTTGTAGGTGGATAGACACATTCTTTAAGAGAATCTTGTTGTTGCTAAGGGGAAAAAAATACAAAACATTATACAACTATTGCAATAAAATCATGAGGTGTAGAGACAAACCATAAGATCATGTAGTTACATGGTGGATTATTCTAAACACTTCCTATAGGATTTTCTTCCACTCTTGTTGAGGAATAAATGGATGCACATTTTCTCTCTTAGAAATATATTGATTTAGGGAACAAAATTTAGGCATTAGAACATGCAAATTTTGACTTTCACACCCATTCAATGAACTTCATTTTTGGAAAAATTTGGATAGGCATATAAATGCATGAATGACCATCAGTTTTATTTTTTCAGCCCCTCAAATTGAAAATTATAGGAAACTAGATGCATCCCTTAAGAGAATCTTATTTTTCTTAAGGAAAAAAATGGAACAAACTTTGTGGAGCTATTATAATAAAACCATTAGGGTTAAATATAAAACATAAAATCCTATGATTGTATGTGGGATTCATCTAAGAATGACAGGGAGGATTATCTTCCACTCTTGACAAGAAAGAAATGAGGACACATTTTATGATTATTGGGTTCATGTAGATTATTATTTAATTTAATCAAATACCATTATGAGTATGCTTTGTTTGAGAGACATTGATTATCTATTTTTGAGATAAATATATGATGGCATCAACTCAATGCTTGAAAATATGAAGGCCATCATAGATGGAAAAGAAAAAGATCTAAGTGAGACATTTTTTCAAACAATTGTACTCAATATTCATTAATTGGTAGAAAAAATTAACATAATGTTGCATATGTTTCTTTTTGCATTAACACCTCGATTATATAGCACTAAGTTATATTATTTATTGAGCAAGGCTTCACAATAAATGAGTGTTGAACTAGATAAATGGTATACGTTGGAATTGTCTAGGCTCTTTCCTAATCATGAGGTATAAAACATGGTTATGAGAAATTTTAGAAGTTCTATTACTATCTTCCAAGGTCATTACCTTGTAAATTATACCACCCCATAAATCTATCCTATAATTACTAACTATTGATATTTTATTGGACTCTTATTATTCACTTCCTAATTTTTTTTATATATGTTAATTAACTTGTGTATAGATATAAATTTTCAAATTCAAACTAGGCCATTATTAGTGTTCAATCTAATACATAATGAGAGAAAAAGATGATACAATTAGAGGTACACAAAATTTAGAGAATAAAAGGGAAGGGTTAAAGGATCCATAAATAAAATGGACCACATCCATAATGGTATGGTCCTCATAATAAATACGTATTACTCTTATACATGTCTCTAATATAAAGTATTTCAATATCAAACTTCAAATACTACTTTAGTAGCCATCCCCAATATATAATGTTTTTAATATAATAATTTTCAAAGTGGACTCTAAATCCTAATTTAGTATCCATGTCTATCAAATTTGAATTAATTTACATTTAATTTAAGCATAATGAGTCTCACTTCATAATTCAATATTTTTCCATGATGAATAAAACAAATAAAATACAATGGTTGACCAAAATAATACTCTTATAGTTATTTTTAAATCTAAAATATATATATAAAATAAAAGGGAGAAAGTAAAAACTAGAGAAAAGAGAAAGCAAGAGGAAGGGAAAATAAATTAAGTCAAGAATAGATAAATATAATTGGACATCTAAAACTACCCACAAAATAAAATTGTGTTTATAGAATACTATGAGGTAGTAAGATGATATATTTGTGAAAGGTTGACTATTACGATAATTTCTTCACATTATCTTTTTGTGATATATTTAGAACTCATATAAAAATAATAATAATTGGTTACTACAAATAGAACTAGGTATTTAAGTTGTACATAAATATAACTATTAAAAGATATTTTAGAAATCATCTCTTTAGACTAAATAAATATTCCTTTTTCATAATATTTATTGTTACATGAAATATTTATACCTATGAATTAAATTATACAAGGATTTTAAGTTTACTAGACAATGTGATAAGTGAAATATGTCAAAATAATGAGATGGATATAACCTAGAAAATTTGGAGTGAATAAAAAACATTTCCACAAGTATACATAGTACACTTATTATCACCAAAACCATAAGAAATACATTTATGGGAAAGGATAGATAGGGGAAAAAATTATAACTATATTCATCATATCTTTTCACGTTCCATAAATCTCACTTAATTTTATGAAATTTTATATTTTTTTTAAAATAAGGGTAAACACTTTTGAGGTAGAGAATAGTGTTTTTATTAGAGATAAGAACTAGTCTAGGGTACAATCAGGAGGCCTAGATCTCCCTAAACATATATACTACTACCCACAACATATGATCAATAATAGTACCTAAATAACAAATCAAATGCTCAAAAAACCATAAAAATAGAGGAACCATGCCAAGAAATAGTTGAAAGATATAAAAAACGTAACTCTAAATATAAGAACCCAACAAGATCCAAGAAGTAGGGTGCACAAATAGGAAAAGAAAAGGAAAGAGGACAAACAAAGGTAACTGACAAGGCTTACTTCAATGGACCAAGAAAACACTAGATAAGAAAGAAAAATAGAAGGTAAAAGACTCACCACTAAAGTGTAATTCTGACTCTTCCGCGGGTTGCCACTAATCTCCTACCATGTCCATCAATTACACATATACAAGAAACTTTGTGTTGATCACTAAGAAATTACATTTTTTTATGAGGATTTGTTTATGGCTTCTGTTAATGGTTAAGAGGGTTTTAAAAACCAACCACATATCATGTCCATCAATTGTGTATAATATCAAGAAACACACATCAATTAAATGTAATAATGCTTCAATAACATAAATTATTTTGATGAAATATGTCATTACTATGAATGTTAGTTCTCCAATATATACTCTCTAAAATATTTGCTTGGTTTTTCTAGAATCCCTGTAATTGCTCAATAGATTGATGTTGCAATGAATATCAAATTCCCAATTTTATTTTTTCTACTTACTTTTTGATCTCTAAACACACTAATATCTATGTATATTTATAGAAATCTTGAATTCAAACTAAGATTGTAATACTGTATTAATTGCAAATAGTTGAAAAAATGAACAAGATGAAGCTACAAATCTCAAATGCACTTTAAGAAAGCCATAACACAAATTCCTCCAAAAGATTAGTTCATACTTTTTTAATAATTACTTAAAAATAATTAAAACAAAAAAATAAATAAAAATAGAAGAAAAAATAAGAACACCTATCAATATAATAAAAAAAAATTAATAATGTTTAATTTAAACCAATAATTAATATGCACACATATACTTCAAATAATACAATTTGACAACTATTATATGTTTTGAACTATTTTTTAAAAAATAATTCATAAAAAATTATAAAGTTTCAAAAAATTTAATGATGATTTTATATAATCAAATTAAATATAAAATTATCTATTATAATTATCAATCAATTTTAAATTTTTTTAAATAACTATTTTCTATTTTTAAGATACATTTTTAAATTGGTAATATTAAATAAAAAGATTATTAATTAAGAAGATAATAATTATTGAGATTTTGAAAACAATGTTCATTTATTTTTTTCAATAAATATATTTACCTACTTCGAAATTAAAAGATTATAGTGTAAATGCCAAGTTTCATTAATAATACTGACCTGTAAAAATTGTTGATTTATGAACTCAATTGGTACAAATATATAATATTTAACAACAACGGAAGGGGAAAAAAAATTTAAAATTTAAAATTAAAAAAAAAAATAAAATTCTGATTTATTGTTATTCTTTTAATAATAGTCAATTGACATTCACCCTAATTGTAGTTCTACATCTGAACGCGCTGTATAATTAACTCAACATATGTTGTTACACAAACTTTACAATAGCATTTACAACATATCATTACAATGGTCCAGCTAGATGAGCTTAGTTTTAGGAGATTTCAAGCGAATTCAGGTAAGTTTAAGTATTCCAGGATATGACCGAAGCCATTGAACACAAAACCGTCGCAGCCACAATAGAAAATATGGTAATGGATGTGGCTATTTCCCTTTGTCTTGCCTCGCAAACATACCTTCATAAATGGGACAGCTATTTATTACAATGAAGCTCGAGAATATGAGCTGTACCAACATACTCTCTATTGCTGGATACCCGTTTCTAATCACTCCTGCAATTCCACCCATTAACTCCATCAAATTGATAAGTGCTCGGACAGAGAAAGGGATAAACAGCACAGAAGTCACTCCAAATTCAAAAATCTCGGCCTCATATCTTTTGGCTGCTTCACCGTCAAGAACATTACTTGTCAACTCGAAAGCCACTTTGAAAATTCCCAGTAATTTAGAAAGGACCTGAATAAGCCCAAACAGATAGGAAGACACGCCATTTATCATCCACATCCTCTGCTCGCTCCACCAACTTGTTAAAGAACCTCCTCCGTCATATATAAATTCAATTGCACTGTATGTGTAAGCACACGCTGCCAAAAATGCGAAAAGCAGAAACCAGGGATTTGAAATCTGCCAAATACGATAGTAATCAATAAAATAAGGTATTCATCACGTTTTCTTTCATTAGAATATAAAAACAGAGTTCGACGCCAAAAATACCTGAGGAAATAATGACAGGCCCCTAAGCATGTATAAGGACGGAACTGAACCGTAGCAGACTAATTGTAGGGAAGATGTAGCCCATAGGCAGTAATGGCTGTAGGCCATGTTCTCTGCTATACTTGTATGACGAATCCCATAAGTGAATGGACTAAACTTACTCGCCAAAATCTCCAGTAGACCCGTCGCCCATCTTTTATTTTGGGTCAGTTTGTCGTTGAGATTAACATGCACGCACCCAACGAAAGCGTCTCGGGTGGGAGTATAGGAAACAGATTTCCATCCTCGGCACTGTATGGCAAAGCCCGTCACTACATATTCCACTACATAGTCGTACAGCATGCCAACCTGCAATATGAAATGTTTTAACTCAGAATCAATTTCCCCCAGATTTGATGGTAATACGTAGTTTTCAAAAGATTCAACATGTGTTTACCTTCTTTCCCCACAAGGTGCTCTCCTCGTAGTTGCATCTGGCAAGCTCTTTTCCCTCGTCCAATCTTAAATTTGATGAAGGAATAATCTCTTTGATTAAGTTTGTCGAGTTATATTGATGTGGCTCACTTCCACATAAGACGTCCCTGCGATGAAGGCATCCCGTGCCCACGTACGCTGGTCCTTCAATTCCATCCAATCCTCTATGTTGCATCTGCATACAACGATTTATAAAAAGGGCCGTATTTCTCATAATTGTATATATGTTTTGGAGTATGAGTTGAAGTTGCACATACTCACATTATAGATTGTTCTGAGATGATTGGCATAGAGATCGTTTTTAGTAATGCCGTGAAATCTTTGGGGAAACTGGACATAACCAAACTAGCGCCCATGAAAAAGCACATCGCTTCTCGAAGGGCTTCACAGTTGTTGGCGTACATGTCACAATCGAGAGTAAGAATGAAGGGAGCATTGCTCATCACAGAAGAGACTCTAATCTGTAAACATGGTTTCCATGAAATTAACATGACTATTCGTCTGAAGACTGAAAGTAGCGAAATGAAATTAACATGACTATTCGTATGAAGGCTCTAATTTGTTAATAAATTTAGTTTTGAAAAAACAGTTCTCCAAATTGTATATCGTTAATTATATTAAATTTATTAAATTTGTCAAAATATATACGAATTAAGAATAACATATTTTTTCTCTTATATTATTTAGAATAATATATTTATTTAAAATGATTCTTTTATAATTAGATATTTCAAAAAAGATTTTTATTTTTTATTTTTTAAAAATTTTAAAGATGAGGCTAGATTTAATTTTTGAGTGAAACTTTTTTTAATTATAAAAACTTAATATTATAAGGGATGAGGTTGAGTTTAAATACTAAAGACAATTTTTGTTGAAAGTAAAGGTATTACGTCATAATGGATGAAGTCAATTTCGATTTTAAAGATCAATTTTTGACAAGGATAAAAATCCAACACTATAAAGAATGAGGTTGGGTTTGAGTTCTAAATACAATTTTTGTTGAGTGCAAAATCTTAACACCATAACAAATGATGTCAAGTTAAAATTATGGATATAATTTTTATCATAAAAAGATAAAGTATAAAGCTAAATTCAAATCTTGAAAAGAATTCTTGGTGAATATAAACATCTGACATCATAAAAGATGAGCCTGAATTCTAATTTAAATGTAATTATTGTCCCATGACCTTTGTGTCCAGAGGCTTTTAATTTAATTGAATAATTTAAAACTACATAAAATAATTTTAAATACACAAATAATTAATTTAAATTGATTCCTATAACATCCAAACAAATAAAATAAAAATACATCACACCAACTTTAATGTAATAAATACCTCTTAAATCTTAACAATAAATTAAATATAATGAATAATTTGATAATCCATGTATGGAACTCTAACACATTCCATTAAAATTAAAATCCTGATCATAAATACTTTGTGACTATGGAAGCATGAATTTTGTGACCTGAACTATGCTAGGATGATCTCGCGAAGTCATTTCCGGATTCCATTCTTTGAAGCCCTGGTGTTCGTTGCACTTATATTCTGGAACAGAGCCTTTCTCGGCAGTGCTGTTTATACAATACTTCATCTCCTCGTACATTTTCTAACCAACAGAAAAGAAAAACGGATTGAATTAATATGCTGAAGTTATAAAAACTGAAAAAGAAAGGAGTAATTCAGCTGGCAATCACCTTCACTTTTTCCTATTCGGTTATGAAGGACAAGTTCTCATGATATTCAGATAAACATGCTTCACGGCATCTCTGCTGAATGGAATACTTCTTTCAGAATGGAACCCAAATCTTTGCAAAACGCAAAGCTTCATACAGAACGTAAAAGGTGAGTGGAGATCCTCCATTATCCGATACATAACATGACAGTTTTTCTACCGGATAATCAAAAGCCAGACTGGACAGCAGAGTGTTTACAACGTCGATTGGAGGTTCTTTAATTGGGTCAGCCGTGCATATAAATACATCAATAGGTGGTAAATCATTCTCAAACCTGTCCACTCACAAACAAATCCGTTATTATTGTAACTAAGTTTAATTTTCTCCTAACAAACAAACAGATTTTACATTGCTTGCCTGCTGGAAAGCCTTTCCGGGAAAGTACAACCATCAACAGGCCAACACCTCATGGCCTGGTCTAATACCCAGTGGAAGGCAAAGCCTAGTTCTGCACAAAATACCAAAATCCATGTTAAATAACCTTTGCTTGGCATGTACACGATGCGATAATATATAAGCCCCAAAATTGCACAAAAATATATGCACGCGTAAGATCTGTTGATCTTTGCATTAGGCTTTTCTATTGTTGGGTTAAGAGGGAAGTCTCTGGACTCCATCTGGTTTTTAATCTATTCGATTAGAAGCCTTTTTGAAGGATCAACCAAGAAAATAGTGTTGAATTCCAAACACGATATTTCACAAATATCCTCCTCCATTGTGTGGTGTAGCATCGTTTCCCTTTTTGGTAGAAGCCTGGCCACTGCAGTCGATTTTCAAATTCTGGATTCTTGCGAAACATATTTTCAGAAATCGAATCTCGCGTGGTATTTCGGATCGACAAACTTCACTAATAATGGTGAAAATGACCTTACGGCAAAGGGATAAGAATGTTTTTTTCCGACCGGTGGGATAAGAGTCAGTGCCGCTCTCTAACCTTTCTTGCATATCATTGAACACAATTGAAATATATGACATCAGGCTTGTCACTTCCAAGAGAAAATGTATGTACAAGTGGATTGCATAATTGAAATTGTCAGAAATGCACATGGTTCTTTTTATCCCTTTTTTTTAAATTATTATATTTATAAATACAAGTGGAGTTCATGATTGCAAACTATCGGACATTGTCAGAAATGTATATAGTTTTTTATTAAATTTTGTTGATTATATAAATGTAATGCTGAAAGTGATGTGCTATTTTGTTTTCTATTTGTATTAGTATGATGAGAGTAGGTGTTCTAGGTCAATTTTATTTGCCCAAGTGTGAGAAGGTGGACTTTTAAGCAAAAGTGGTAAGTTCAGACAACTTTGGATTTTTGGAAGTAGAAGTCTTCGGACTTTCAAAGTCGCAAGATTTTGAGTTTTTAAGGGCACAGTGTAAATCGGGTTTGCATCGGTGCTTGACTTTTAAACATTTTATAAGTAGAAGTAATTCGATTTTATGAATCTGAATTACTCATGGGCATTATATTTCGGGTTCTCCAATGAGCACTACTTAATTACTTCATAAGTTGTCAGCAGTCAGAACCCTGAAATAAGTAATGAGACATCAAAAGCCCGATTTGGTCTTAGAAGTGCTTCTTGGGTTCTCAAAAAGACAAGTCTTCTCCAAGCATATCCAAGGACCATTACAATATTTTCGAAGGTCTCAAGCAAAAAGCCCAAAGGGTCTCTTGCCCTTCAGGAAAGTCCTTGTCAAAAATCCCGAATTGCAATTTTGGAAAGGTTCCAAATGAATTCCTTCAGAGTTTTTATGCGAAGGAAATAACCAAAGAAACTATTTTAGGGAAAATAAGCCCGAGAAAGTAAGTTGCAAGGAGTGTGAAGCGCGAATGAGTAAAATGGAAAGTTCCCAAAGGAAAATTATGAAAAATAGTCTACAAAAAACAAACAACCCTAGAACATTAAGGTCAATGGTCAACAAATACAAATGGCCAATCAGCCAAGGACAAGTGGCACAAGTACATACAACTCACTTTCAGAACATGTGAATTGGTCTAACAAGGATTAGGCGTGTTCAGGTGGAGCAGTGAACATGCAAAGACAAACTAGGATAGTCTAGATTGCAGTAAAGAACACATTGAGTTTTAAATGCAAGGACAAGTCGCTCACACTTGGCAAGAACATGTAGCTACCTCTGGTATGGCTCCATCAGTTCCTAAAGGGATGACTTGAATGTAGGATGGGCTCGAGGGGATTGCGATGACCTTGAATGACTCACTCCATGGTCAAAGAAGGATGACGGTGGTGGTTGTAGGAATTTATGGAACCCCTCTTTTCATTTCCTCACACAATCCCTCTTCTCTTTTGTCCCTTCTTCTATATATATGAGCTTTCAAGCCATTTTAATGGTTCCCATTTTTTAGACTTTGTTCATCTTTCTGGGAGACATACATTCATTAAGATACTACACAGTATGCTTCGCTTGATTAGGCTTGACCCTATCAAGTCTATTGTAAGAGCTACCTCTTGATGTAATAAGATGATTTCTTTACCTATCTCTTGTCATTGATTAGTTCCTTAGTATGTTTGTGGTTGGTGGATTAGTGAAGGAGATTCTTCCTAGTTTATCGTCCTTCTTCTTTCCTCTTTAATATATTTTCAATCTTTTGTGGGTCTGGATTAGTCTTTTGCTTGAACCTCTTCCAGTGTGTTAACTTGATATCGAGATTGTGTAAGCCATAGTTGTCTTATGACTGATCTAGTGTGGGTTTCAAGCATAGACGTGTGTTCATTTTACTTTGGTGCATTGTCTGGTTAGCTTTCTCAGGAACCCTTATCCCCTTTCTAACCCTTTTCCCTATGAATCATTAGCTTAGCTTTTAGTTTAGGTCAGCATCAAAGAGGAACTGACCTACTCTGGAGGTTCAGCCTCCCTACAATATACCCATACCCTGAGGTTGTTCCCATGCTTGTAAATGAAAGTGAGAGAGCCTAAAAAGCTCTCCCACAAGGGTGCAATTCGACTCTACAACAAGTGTCACTCTCTAACCTTTCTTAAGTGTAATGAAATAAAGTTGAAATATGAAATTAGGGTTATTATTTTTAAGAGAAAATGTAAATACAAGTGAAATCTATAATTGAAAACTGTTACAAATACATATAGTATTAGTTATTTTTTAAATTAGTTCATTTGTATTTGTGCATGTGCAAGTGTCATTTGACTTTTTATTCAAGACTAAATCTCATTGATTATATAAGTGTCACATTCAAAGTGATGAATTACTTTTCTTTTTATTTCAATTGGTAAGATGAAAACTAGTTCTACTCTCTAACCTTTCTTGACTATAATGGAATTAAGTTTAAATATGAGGTTAGGCTTGTCACTTCTTGTGGCAAATCTAAATACTAGTAGAGTCTGTAATTGAAAATTGTCATAAATGCACATAGGTTTTTTTTTTCCTTTTTTTTTTTAAGTTAGTTCATTTGTAGGTATGCACATGTGATTGTCATATGACTTTTTATTCTAGATTGAATATCATCAAGCATATAAGTATCACGTTCATCATAGAAATAGAATATTTATATATTATATAAAACTAGATTTGCCCTGACTAAATATGAACAATAAAATTTAATAAATAAGAAGGTAATCCCCATTCTTTAACCCCAAAAAAAAAGATAGAGAGGGATGCTATGTTATTCCAAGTGGTTCTATATATTGTTCCCAATACTTCAAAAATTCATAGAAAATTGATAGAGATTGGTTGGTGTGTGTGTGTGTGTGTGTGTGTGAAATATGTTTTCAATAAATCAAAGTAAAATATTGAGATCATTTATGGAATTACAATCACATAATTAATAATATGATAAATTGTGTTTAAAAAGTGGTCCTATATTTTTTCATAAAACATTAGGTAGTGAGCATTGTGATTGACAATTGATAGATGTTATGCAGAGATTATGTGTGGAATTACAGTGACATACTTATTGTACTTATTATAAAAGGTACTATAAGAATTGGCCAAGCTAAATCGTTTTCTACATTTGGCCAATTATCTAGGAATATTTTTTTACATCCTAAAGTTTAAGGTTTGAAAAACATTTGAAAATATATTTTTATAATGTGAACTGTTTATTATGTTTGAATTTTGCATGATGAATTCAATGTTAAATGCAATTATTTTTCTATTCATTTCTTTTGTATTTTCTTTCTTGCCACAACTAAAATTTTAAGCATTTTGTAGTAAGCTTAGTAAATATTAAAACATGATGCCATGTAATGCACTGTAATTAATACATTCACTATGTTGCATTGTGCATTCAATTCAACATAATTTTCCATTTGTAGAGCTTGTTTCTCAAAGACAAAATATTATAAATGATAGGGACTAGCCAGAAAAACATATGTAGTGTTATATTCATCATCATTTTCATTAGTAAGAATCAATAAAATTATACTTCTATTTCATAATGTGTTTCCATTTTAAGTTATTTTTTTTTAATTGATGAAATGTAATTTTTTTATTTATTCTTTTCCCCTTATTTTGGTAATAAGAGTGTGAATCAAATATAGTCATACAAATAGTAGAGTATAAGTAAGGCGTGTTATGTTGTCAAAAATAGAGTTTTTCCCTATTATTAGTGTGTTTTATGTATTTACATAGGAATTAAATTATGTTCAATATTTTTTTATTAGATTTGGTATTTATTAGTAAACCTCTTGCATAATAATATAGAATGAAGGCACAATGCCTGAATTTTTATGGTTATTTCTTTTGTCTTGGCTTGCCTTCGATAATTAGAGTTGAGTATTTGGTAATAATCACACTAGATAATAACACATAATTAAACTATCATAAACATTGAAATAAAGTGAGATTTCATTAATTCAATGAAGATTACATAAACAAATATATATACATAGCAATACCGAAGAAATATGATCTTAATAATATTAACATTGTAACCAAAATTAATACTAACTAATAACAACTTAATTATTAATGAAAACATGATTAATATCAATAAAAAGTGTTTTTCTAATTTTAGTTTGTCAATTCCATGTAGTATTGAAAACATTATTAGTAGTAGTGAAAATGTTATTAGTAGTAGAGAAAATATGTTTTATGTTATAAAATTTATAGCTTATCATTAGAAACATGATTCTTATTTTCTATATATCTATGTTTTCTATAAATGGCATAGTCACTCTACATACTAGTGGTATTTCCCTACATAATGACATAATCTTAGACAAAGAGTTGACCCATGCTTGTCAAAGATCAAACCTAATATTAATAATATTTTTTTCCTCCAAGATTCCACTTGTCCAAGACTGAACTATTCAAACCAACACTCATAAAAATATAATTTTGGTGCTATAAATGAATAAATACTTAAATTTGGTGTTTAAAATGATTTTTTTTGTGTTTACTTGAGTGTTGTGTTTTATGTTTATGACAGCTTAAGTGTGTATGCTTTTCCCTTTCATAATTTCTTGATCTTGAGTGATAAACAACCCTTCATTCATCCTTCCCACATCCTAAAAATAAATATATGTATAATCTCCTCTTACCCTTTGTGGGACCCTAAGGATTGGAAATAGCCTATCTTATTTTTTTATTTTTGGTTATGCAAGTTGGACCTTGATCACCAACCATGAGTACTTAGGGTACAACCACTAGATTTTCAAAATCTAACATATGTACCAACATTGTGTTCTAGCGAGGTATATAATTAGGAAGGAGTGTGATGAACCTCTTACAGCAATTTACCTCTTACAATAGATTTAATCAAAATATGCCAAAATAAAATAACTCTTACCAATAACAGAAACACAGAAAGCTTATATTGATCGCAGGCCTCTTCGAGGGGGCAACCTCCTTTGAGCAAGCTCAATACAATGAATTCATGGATGCCTTTATTCAGCCTTAGCACTTACTTATATACTAACTCTATTCTAACAACTACTACTTCCCCTTGTATGTGGGATAATTCGAATAAGCTCTAAGGGACGACTTACAAAGCATATGCGTCCATAGCAATTAAGCACGGGTTCCTAACATCCCCTCCCTCTTAAAAAAAAGCTTTGCCCTCAAAGCTTCAAATATGGGAATTGTTGTTGAATATGGAAGAGTGGTTCCCATGTTGCATCTTCTGGTTGCATGCCGTGCCATTGGATTAAGACCTCTGTGATGGAGCGGGATCGAAGTTGGCGGGTGCGCCTGTCCAAGATTGCTTTGGGCTCGAGAAGGATAGAGCCTTCGTTATCAAGTGCTGGTAAAGCTGTCTGCACTCGGATGTTGGATCCAAGAACTTGTTTCAAATAGGAGACATGAAAGACGGGATGAACTTGGGAGGAAGGTGGAAGCTCTAACTTGTAAGCAACTGACCCAATCTTTTAGAGAACCTTATATGGCCCATAAAACTTTGGAGCAAGCTTTTGGCACCCTTTTTGTTTTAGTGATGATTGCTTGTATGGCTACAGATGAAGAAAGACCATATCACCAGGTTGAAAGGTACGCTCAGAGCGGTGTTGATCAGCCTGCTGCTTCATTCAATTTTGGGCCATGTGGAGATTGTTTCGCAAGGTGCGGAGAATCTGATCCCAGTTTCGGAGAGTAGTGTCAACTGCCTAAACTGGTGAGTTACTAGGATGATATGGAAGAAGTGGTGGCGGTGCTTGACCATAAACTGCCTCATAGGGAGTCATTTTAGTGGAAGTGTGGTATGAGGTATTGTACCACCATTCAGCTAGGGGAAACCACTTGGCCCATTGATGTTGTTGTTCTAAAGCAAAACAATGAAGGAAGGTCTCCAAGCATTTGTTGACGATTTTTGTCTGGCCATCTATTTGTGGGTGGTACCCAGAGCTCATTTTCAACTGTGTGCCTGTGCGACGAAATAGTTCCATCCAAAAATGGCTAGTGAAAGTGGCATCACGATCTGAGACAATTGAAGAAGGAATGCCATGAAGACGGAAGATCTGATCCAAGAAAACCTGTGCAACTGTGGACACGGTGTATGGGTGGCTGAGTGCACAAAAATGACTATATTTGGAGAGGCGATCGACAACAACTAGGATCACTGTCTTTCCCTCAGATTTAGGGAGGCCTTCAATGAAATCCATGGAAATATCTATCTAGATCCTAGTAGGAATGGGCAAGGGCACGAGCAAACCAGGAGTCAATGTGGTTTCACCTTTGTGTCGTTGGCAGGTTTCACATTCAGCCACCATCTATTTAATTTTGGTTTTCATGCCTTTCCAAAAGAAGTGTCGACGTGCCCGCTCATAGGTTTTGAGAAACCCTGAATGCCCTACTGAGGGGGAAGCATGAATTTCATAGAAGATAGCCTGATGTAGGTCTGAAATTTGGGGAAGCACCAAACGACCCTTGTATCGTAGAGAAGCACCATCCCATGAATAATGTGGTATGGCAGAGGGGTCAGTGGCCAATTGATGAATGATGTGGCATAAGGATGGATCATTTACATACCCTTGTTAGACAAATTCCAACCATTTAGGAATGGGCATGGAGATGGTAGAGAGGGAAGGGTGGTCCTCGAAGGTTCTTAAGAGAGCATCAGCCACAACATTGTCTTTTCCCTTCTTATAGGTGATCTCATAGTCATAGCCCATGAGTTTGCTGACCCACTTCTGCTGAGCTGGGGATGAGACCCGATGTTCCAAGAAATATTTCAAACTCTGATGATCAGTTTTGATGCAAAAATGGTTTCCTAGTAAGTAGGGTCTCCATTTTTGTACTGCATGTAAAATTGCCATCATTTCCTTTTCATATGTAGACAAAGCTAAATTGTGGCCAGAAAGGGCTTTGCTGGTGAAGGCAATTGGTCGGCCCTCTTGGAGAAGAACATCACCCAAGCCAATGCCACTGGCATCAATTTTGATGGTGAAAGTTTTGGTGAAGTCTGGCAGTGCCAAAACTGGTGTACTACACATAGCCTGTTTGAGTTGGATGAATGCCTGATCAGCTGTTACACCCCAGGTGAAAGCATCCTTCTTCAATAAGGAAGTCAAAGGAGCCGCGATCTTTCCATAATCTTTGATGAACTTGCGATAGTATCCTGTCAGGCGTAAGAAACCACGAAGGCTCTTGAGGGTGGTTGGTTGAGGCCAATTCTGCATAGCATTGATTTTTTTTGGGTCCACGCGAACCCCATTGGCTGAAACAATGTGCCCCAAATAGTCAATTTCCTCTTGAGCGAATGAACACTTGGATTGCTTGGCACATAATTGATTGTCGGCTAACAACTGTAATGCCTTGTCAAGATGTTGGAGATGCTCGGCCCATGTGCGGCTGTAAATCAAAATGTCATCAAAGAAAACTAAAATAAATTAATGGAGAAAAGGCTGAAAGATTTTATTCATGAGTGCTTGAAAAGTGGAAGGGGCATTTGTAAGGCCAAATGAAATGACAAGGAACTCATAGTGACCCTCATGTGTATAGAAGGCTGTCTTGGGAATGTCATCAGGATGCACTTGAATTTGATGATAGCCAGAACGCAGATCCAACTTGGAGAAGAATTTGGCCCCATGGAGCTCATCAAGAAGCTCATCGATGACAGGAATTGGGAATTTATCCTTGATAGTGAGGTGGTTAAGGGCTCGAAAGTCAATGCAAAGGCGCCACGACCCATCTTTTTTGTGGATAAGAAGCACTGGGCAGGAATATGGGCTAGTGCTAGGGCAGATAATGCCAAACTTGAGGAGTTCCTGGACTAAGTTCTCAATTTCTGTCTTTTGCAGATGTGGGTAACGATATGGCCGAATGTTGGGTGGAATGCTTCTTAGAAGGAGAGGAATGCGGTGATCTTCAGGGCATGAAGGGGGTAGCCCTACTGGTTCTAAAAAAATGGTTGCATGCTTGTCGAGTATGGCTTGTAAGTCTGTAGGGTGGTTAGAAGCAGCAGAGGGCTAGAGTTGAATGGAATGCAGTTGTGCAATGACCCCATGTGAGCCTTTTTTCAAAAAAATTTCCATGCGATGAGAATTGATGATGCTAGCAGATCTTGGTCATAACCCTTTTAAGGTGTGCTTTTGACCATTATCTGTGAACTTCATCCAAAGCTCAGAGAAGTCCCATAAAATAGGTCCTAATGTGCGAAGCCATTATGCCCCTAAAACCACATCACACCCACTTAAGGGTAGGGCAAACATATCAGAGCGACAATTATAATCGCCGATTGCAAGACGCACATTTCGACACTTCCCTTTACATGGCAATGTGCCCCCATTAGCAATCATGACTTCAAAGCTAGAACAAGGGTATATAAATCAGTCTGCTACCTTAGCAATGCGAGGATCAATGAAATTGTGAGTACTGTGTGAGTCAATGAGGATTGTGAGAGGGATATTTTTGAAGCACCCTTTGACCTTCATGGTTTGGGGAGTAGTGACACCTGCTAGTGCATGTACTGAGATCTCAGGTTGAGTCTCTTGAACCATTGGGTCCTCTTTAGTGCCGGGTTCATCTTGAGCATCTTGAAATTCTGGAATATCAATCTCGCTGTCTTGTTCTGGTGGTGACTCCACATCTAGCAAGTAAAGTTTTTGTTGGACGCACCTGTGACCCTTAACCCATTCGTCATCACAGTTGTAACATAATCCTTTTTCTTTATGAGCCCACATCTCTGCCTCAGTCAGGCGCTTGATTGATGTGGTTATGGTTGTCTGCTGATTCACTGTGTTCTTGGCTGGTAAAAAGGTGGGAGGTCGACGCTGTGTGGAGAGTTTATCTTCTGCTAACTTAGCCAGACCTAAAGCATCCATCATATTTTCAGGTTGAAACATTTTTACCTCTGAGTGGATCGGCTCTCTAAGGCCACTAACAAAGCAAATTTTGAAGAAGTCATCTGACAACCCTTCAGTGTGATTAGCGAGTTTTTCAAATTCAAGCTGATATTCTCGAACAGTTCCTGTTTGACAGAGTTTGGTGAGAGTGCCTGTGAAATCCTCGAATGCTGAGGGACCAAACCTACCCAAAATTAAGGATGCAAAAGTTGACCAATCAGGTTCATCATTGGTCTTGAGATACCAACGGTACCACTGAAGTGCTTCTTGTTCCAAATGAAAGGAAGCAATTGGGACTTTGTTTGCAGAATAAGTATTGTGGAGGTTGAAGAATTGTTCAGCTCGATATATCCATCCTATAGGATCTGTACCATTGAACTATGGAAAGTCTAGCTTAGGTCCATGGGAGGAGTTGGAAGTAAAAGAGTGACGGTTTGAAGAAGACTCCTCCTTCTGCATTCGGTTGAGCAAGATGCTATTCTGTTGATTCAAGCCATGCATCATATCGGTTAATTCTGTAACCTGAGATTTCAATGTGGTGATTTCTTCCTCCATGATTTTTGTGCCTGCACGAGTGGTGACCATAACCAGTTGTGAATAGTCAGGGATCCTTCATTTTTTTTTGTGGCTTTTTTTTTTTTTTAATAAATTTTTATAAGTGGCTATTTCAGGAATGGATTGTCTGCAACTGTGTGGTTCGAAATATCATCAACTGTGGGTATGCTGTTGTTTGCTCTCTGAACCTGATAAGTTGGATATGGACCCCAAGTTTGTTTGGCTGCCTAAAGGATTTTTAAATTCTCTCTAGCCACCAAAGCTGTCTGAGCGAGTACCACTCTCCTGAAATTTTTGGCCGTGGGTTTACCTCTTAACGACAGCTTTTGGTTTACCTCACAGGTGAGATATAGTCAATCAGGATGGGGTCGTTGCCCTTTTCGCTGGCAGGTCCTCTCAATGGGCCAGCTACTTCGGGGTTCCTGTGGTACTCCTCACAATGAGTTTTA
>JARHVA010007826.1:385000-457500 GCA_037957365.1 Torreya grandis
CACACATGGCCAAATAAAAAAATATAAACAAGTATTTTAACATTTGTCTACTCAAGGCTAACCTACTTGGATTTCATCACCAAGGGGGAAGATGACTTGATACTCTATTGAAGTATAAAATATGGTTAATGGCATATTATGGCTAAGAAACTAACACCCTTATCACTGTGGTATGTCAAGTGAGGGTGTAGGCCCCAATACCAAGCCTATATCATTTCCACTCTGGTCTATTTCAACCCAAACTCCCTGAAACCATCTTAAGATTGTCATTCTAGTTCATTGCTTATAGCCAACTTCCTATCACATTTAAAATCATATCTTAATAATCTAGTAAACATTTAGGTTGACCAATTAGTTTTATATTTAATTTTCAAGTTGATTACTTTCTCTTTTCTCAATTATATTATGTATTGCAACAACTTGCATTAGCTAGTATTGGTGCAAGGTTTTATGTTGTGTGCTTCAATTAGAATGATTAACATTAATCTAATTGACTATTTATTTCCTTTCAATTATTTCATTTCAAAACTACTTACAAACATTATCTTCTTTCATTTCACAACCCTGTTATAAGCTTCTTAAATTTCCTTTCTATTTTACTGCATCAACCTAATCAACCCTATATCTTTTTCTAGCCTTTTTTACTATACTAGATTGATCTAGTTAACCTTGTACTATTTCTATTATTTCCTTTTTCTTTGATTTCTCATCTTTCTTTATTTCCCTTCATCATAGATTTATTCTTAATGATAATATTGAGTTGTAGTCAATATATATGATGAATTTAACCAAGCCTCATAGGGTCTCCCATAGACAGAGTAGGTATCCTCTCTTCGATGATAGTAATGTTCAGATTTCCACTTACAAAATGAACTATGGGACCCCTCCTAATATTTCTTCACAACATAATCCTCTTATCTCATTAGAAGACTAGCTTGAATTAGAGTATACCCCTAAAATACTCTTCTTTATTGTGGAATTTCCTCAACATCGAAGAAAGGATCCTTTTACCATTTACAATATTATGATTGGTGGTCAATCAGAAGAGTCTCATTCACCTGCTCCTACATTCTCAATTAGATTTGGGAGTACCACTTTCTTTGATTCTCAGCCTCTTATTTTGATTTTGACCCCTTCTCATACCATGACCTCTTATTCTCTAACTTCTTCTACCTCCATTCCTAGTATATCCACTAACATAATAGGTTCTACATCTAGTGGGCCTCTCATAAGATCCATTATACTTAATGCTTCCACTAGTACATTGTTTTCTACCCAAGGTAATCATGCTACTAGTGATTATTCATCTCAACCATTCACTATTCCTTCTTTTGTTACACAAGCAAAATTTTCTACTAGTGCCTCACATTCTCATAATTCCTCTCAATCTCCTATCAATACCAATAGTGGTACCCAAGCCACGAATACCAACTCTAATGCTTCTAATAATTCCAATTAAATCCATTAGATATTGTTATAAACACTCAATAAAATGGATACCTTTAAATCTCATAACACAAATCAAATGATGAGAATGAAAAACCACCTTCTTCATCTTTAATCTTATCCTCAATCAGTGGCTTGGGTCACACATAACCAGATTGCTCCTGCTCTTCTTCTTCGATATTCTCAAGGTAATCTCACTCATCAACCTCCTATGGTCAACAAAACCATTAAGCATCTCCAAAATAAACCTCTCACTACTCAAATTACTAACATTGATATATGAGATATCACATCTACAATTTCTTATAATGGATCAATTGATCTCACCCTTCAATTTAAAATATTTAGAAATATTTATAAGGATTGGGTCAAATTGAACACCTTTGTAGTTACCAAAATTTTAGACAAAAATCTCACACGTGATACCTTGGATTGGTAAAACCAACTTAGAACTCATTCCATTAATAGTTTTGAGGATTTAGTGAATGCTTTAGCTCAATATTTCCAAACTAGTGATCTTTCTAAAAACATTGTGTTCCACTTCATAAATTGCAAATAAATTGAAAATGAAACTACACAAGCCCTTGTTAAAAGGTGGAAAATTTTATCAAATAAATGTTAACATAAATGGTTGATGAAAATATTTTCCATGTCTTTACCAATTCCTTTTTCCCTAAACTTAAAAATAGGGCATGAACTCTCTCTCTCTCTCTCTCTCTCTGTGCACATTAGAGGAGGCTACTGACAAAGATAAATGATGAGATATCATTTTGAATTAATTCAAGCCACCCCAACCTTCTGTTGGTCCTCATATCTTACTTAAGAAAAAAACACAATGTTACCAATGATGGTGTTACAAATTCTTATGACACCATTCCTAATGTTCAAACTATCATTCCTACCCCTTCATCAAAACCAGATCCCCCTTCTCAGTAATATACCAATCCTCACTTATCCTCACCAAAAAAAATTAATATTCATAAACCTCTATCCTTAGCTACATTTCTTAACCATGATAAGTTGACCTTAACCATCCTATGAAATCTTGGTATGATCCTAACTAGTTTTTTTGGTTTCACACTAGTTGGGGTCATTCTCATGAGACTTGTTGACAACTTCATAATTTAGCTATGGAATTTCTTCTTGGTCCTAATTTTATCATGATTATATTATTTTAAAGGGTAAAATTTATTATGAAACTACTTTAAAGTATTATAAATAACATGATAAATCTCAATCCTTGAACCAATCCAATGCTCATTTAGCTATCTACAAAGACCCTCTTCCTAATCATAAACCTATCCAAGAAAATCAACACAAAGCCACCCTTTCAACCAATAATGTATAAAATATTATTGAACCCACTTCTAAAGATAATGTAGTTAACATGAATAATATGTGAAGGGTGGTTGCTTTTATTGATTCCCAACCTATCTACACTCTTCCTTTATCTATAACATATCATGTTATCCAGGATTCTTCTCCAACTCATTTAAATGAGTTGGGGCAAGATGACCTTATTACTTTTAATGATTCAAAATTTTATTCTTCCTTGGATAACACTTCCTTTTTAATTTTTGCCACCCTTTCATTATCTTCTAACACTAATGATACTCAAATTTATACTAATACTTCTTATACCAATTCAAAAAATCAACTTGAACCAACTATTTCATCACCATAACATAATTTAAAATCTTGTTCTAAACCTTCTTCTTCTTATCAAAATAAGTTCCAATGCACTTTAGTTCCTCCTTTTGAGGACCTCCTTAATCACTATGCACATATATCTAATAACCTTATTATGGGTTATGATGAGTGGGATTCCATCATGAAACTCACTAATATCCCATCCCAAATTCCATTCCTTGAGCTTATGAGGAATTATCCCCATCATAGAAACCATCTTATGCAACTATTATTTGAGATGAATGTCCCTCCTCCCCTAGCAGGATGGGAGGTAGACTTATCTAGATCCGAGGATAGTATATTACAACAATGTGAAGAGATGTCTATGAATGTTGATGAAACTATAGATACTTCTATTTCCTTAAAATTTCCTATAGTTTATATGATTCCCAATGAGATTATACTTATTTTGGATGATCCTCCCTTATTTATTAGTTCTCAAATAAGTGATATCCAAGTTAAGCATTTATAGATTGATGAGGGTTCTGGAACCTACGTTGCCTCTCTCAACTTCATTAAAACCCTTGGATATTTAGAATGTAATCTCAAGTTTACACATAGTACCTACCAAGGATATGATATAAGGCAAATGCCTCCTCTAGGATATGTGTGGCTTCCCATTACCATCCCACTTATCACTATCCATGTGAAGGTGATGATCTTTAACCTTCCCCTTTATTATAAACTCTTACTTGGTAGGACGTAGACTCACCATATGAGGGTCATTACTTCTTCTGCATGTCAATGCATTAAATTCCTTCATAATGGATCCATTAATAGGATTTAGGGTGATACTAACCCTTATGATTTATAAAAATTCCAAGATACTAGTGTCTTCAAGATTTATACTCTTGAACTTTTGCCTAATATTCCATTCCATGAGTCTCAATGTCTTAAATTTATTGTTAACTCAACTCAAGGTTACAATGGAAATCCCAAAATCATTAGGAACATTCCCCCTAACCTCTTAGATTATGATGATGATGATGATCCTATTGAGATTGACCTCATGATTAAATTTTTTTTCTCTCACCTCATCTCATCTTGTATCTTCTTGCTTCCTTATAACGTTATTCTTGTAGGCCTTCTTGCGATGATATTCCCATAGTATTGACTAAGACATGACATTCTACTCACCACACTTCCTCAGATTACAAGGTCATCCCTACTTATGTCATTTATATTCATACCTTGGATTATGATGATGGTTATTCCCTAGATGATTTATTCTTAGGTGGTCTAGTACATGTCCGTGATACTGATATTGTCTGTTATCATTCTAATTTACTTGATTTTTTTCACTTATCTTCCTATTTTCCTTTGTTTATACTTCATAATTTTAGTATTCTTCCCCTTTATCATATGGTATAATGACAGCAACACCTTTATTTTTTTAGGAGCCTTATAGGAGTATGCTCATGGATCTTGCTTTGATCGGGCATTATCTCTTTGTTAGGTACCCTAATCACCATAGTTAGTTTACTCTTGAGATTAGTGCAACCCTTATTTGACCTTATATAGAACCTAATCCTCCCTCATTCAAACCCTTATCATATCTCACGCCTATTACCACTATAGTTGAGCCTCTTGCCACTCCCACTATAGTTAAACTTGTTACCAATCTTGTTCTTATTGAGCCTACCCTTGTTTCTCATCCCATTGTTCCTTCTATTTATCCTAGTTCAATTAATTATCCACCACAACCTTCCCTTGGTGATGATTTAATTACCTTGCCTAAGATGGCTTCATTTCTTACTAAATGGGCTAACAAGTCTTCTTCAACTTCTTCCACTCCTATTACACCTCCTTCTATGAGTGCCTCTCCTAAAACCACTCATAATCTTATATATTGATTCTATGGGATAGATAATCATTTTTATAACTATTATCACAGGTTGCAATAGTATATTGATAGTCTACATCCTTCCTCTCCTTCCTCAGATAAATCCACACCTCCCCTAAAGGTTCTACTTGAATATATAAGTATGTATGGTGAGGTGTATTATCTATGGCACCAATGTGGAACCTATCACACTGATCATTATTACATCCTTAAACAACATCTTAAGGATCACATTATAGCTATTATTGGCCATTTTTCCATTCTTTCCATAGGTCATTCCTATAAGAAGGTTCCTCCTTCTCCCATGGTTCCACCTCCAGTGGTTCCATCCCCTCCTTTGGTCCCTTTGTCACCTTTTGTGCCACTATCCATGATTCCTTCACCTATGGACATTCCATCACCTATGGATCCTTTTCCACCTATGAGTTCTTCACTTATAGATCCTTCTTCACTAGTGATTCTTGCATCTATTAATAAATATACTCCCATGCATTCTTCTGAACATTCCTTACCCGATTACCCTCCTCAGCATGATCCCTCGAGCGTTCCTACTTTTCAATTTTAGGTGATTAGAAGAGAAGTCTTTTCCCATTTTTCATTGAATATTGACATGACAATAGAAGCAATTTATATTCATCTTCATAGAGATTTATTTGATGTCTTGGATAATGTGTGTGGGAATATTTATCATTACTTGTGAATACATCGATGGTGCCTTTTCATTTACATCTTGATTGGACATGTGATACAATTCTATTTTTATCTATCTATTATATCATTCGACACTATGTCAAATTCATTTTTTTCTTGTATAGTGATTTTACCTTTTATATTATATATTACTTATATTGTCATTTATATTTGCATATGATTGTCTTTCTTTATCATTGCTTTCTCTTTATTTCTTGATCTTTTTTCAAAACTCTCTTCTTGTGCCTTCATGATCATTTTCTCTCTTATCTCTATTTTTTATGGATAATTATCATTATGAATTGGTTATATAAACCCTAATCCCTTTGGTTCTTGTCTCATTTTACCATGTGATCAATTAACAAACAATGTATCTCATTATACTTTATTTTCATTAGTCTAATTTGGATCTCTTTTTCTCCTTCTTCCTTTTTTGCAAACTAAGCATAAACACGATTGAGACTTGAGATCACATGTTAGTTAATTGTTAAGCCTAAGTGTCTTATTAAATATTTGTATTTAGTTACTTAGCTTCTTTTATCCTTAGCCTAAATCTCATTTGTGTCTATCACTACATCTCTCATGATTGGTCATTCCAAATCCATATGGAGGAAGAATCTTAAAAAGACATAAAAAGTTAAAATTCAAATAAAACAAAAAGAATGATATAAAAGTCAAAAGTATTATTAAAATAAAAATCAAACCAAAATACATGATTCAAATAACATCTCCTTCTTCTAGTCGAAGCTAAAACTCCATAGTTGGTCTCATGATAGAGTCGAGGTCCTTTGGGGTGTGGTAGGATAGTATATTAGAAAAGGAGAATAAAAAAATCTTTTAGTGCTACATACTTTCTCATGTAAGTACCCAATATTTGTAGTGTATTGGTGACTCTATAAGGGGTCTTGAATAATGGGAAATATATTCTGGGAAGGTAGGTCCATTTTACCTTTTCTTGTATCAATATACATTTAAGATTTGAACTTAGCAAAACGTTTATCTGCATATAAAGATTTCTATCTATATCGAATAAGTTTCCTTTATAAATTGATGGAAAATAGTCACATAGTTTCTTCTCGTGTCCTTAGTGTGCCTCTTGCCTCCTAAGGTATTCTCATAAGATGCTTAAGTCTTACTTTTTAAACTACCTTTTTCATTCCCTATATCCCTCATATTTCCTCTTGAGAAATATTATTTTGTCTAGTGATCACTCCCCTTGGGATTTTATTTATTAGTTACATTATAAGACTATGGATATGACCTATCCATCCTCATAAATTTCTATATTTTCCTTCTTATTACCAACATCCTTTGTTATCTGATTTTTATTGTTTATTCCACCCTAGTGGTGTTATGTTTGTGGGTTGATTTGTAAGACTATGGATAGGGCATGACATTCCTCACAAAATTTTCCAATAATTCAAGTCACAAACAAAATTACATGTCTCAAATATGAGATAAGATGTGATTCGTTATGAAGTTACATGTCATTGACATGCTTCCTAGCTTGATTTAGTATGTTTTATGCTTAATTCATTTTTCTTTCATCTCCTTATTTTTCAAGTGCATGTAAGAATACAACCATTTCCTGAATTTTGCATACTTCCCATCTTGAATTAGTGTGATAAATTTAAGACCAATCTTTTGCCAATTTTGATTTTCTCTTATACTTCCCAATGTTATATAGTATAATTTACTGACTTATTACTTTTATGTTTATAACCTTTGTACCCTTCTACATACCTTCCATTTTATTACTTTGTTTTCATATTTCCAAAAATGATTTATTATGATTTTACTTGTTTTAATTTGGTTTGAAAATCTTTCACTTTGGTTTACAAACAAATTCTTTTTTACCATCTTATTTTACGATCCCTTGGTTCTTTATATTTAGTCAATTTCTTGTTATGACACATTTACCAACTTGAAATAGTGTGTAGTACATTTTTTATTGATTACATTTTACCAAATCTTTTTTGTTTGTTTCTTTTCAACCATGCATGTGTCCTACATAATGCTAAAATAGAAACCACATCTCATATATTTCCTATAGCATATACAAAAATAATGAAATACATGTGCTAGAAAGAAATATATCCAAAGCATCCATGATCAAAACCATAATGATGACAACCTACACAATCAACATCAATATGACAAAATGATATATATATATATATATATATATACACACACACACACACACTTTAACTCTATAGTTGAGCTCCATACCTATCTATCTCATGGGGTAGCCGCGTTGTATATCAATGCCTCAGTCTAACTCATTTGAATAGTACACTATAAAGATGTAATCTAAGATTTCAATCCATCTACTTGTCCCTCTAGATGTGTCACCTATGTCTACACCCACACCAACTAGGCTAAGGTCACCATGTGTGTTTCTCCCTCCTACTCTTGCCCCTTTGTCATATGGGTTAGGTCCATTGTATGTACCTATGTCATCTACATAAGTGTAGCTAGATGTGCATCTCTCTCTTATGTTATGTGTTGAGGTTAACATAACTACATTTATAAAAAATGGGGACCCTTATATCAAATTATGTAAATTTGTACATTGAAATTAAAAATTCACTTGATTAGAGTGCCACTAGTGTTTGCATTTTTTTTTTTAAAAATCTAAATATCATCCACACCATTGTCTAGATGACATATTGGCTCATGGTTATAGTTTGACCCTGTCCAATTTTGTTAGCATTTATTCTTCATATTTCAGGTTAAAGGTTTTATGAGGCATTTATTTAATGAGTTGTTTCTTAATTTCAAGATTTAATCCTAATTTGGCATTTTACAAACATTTATTCTGTAGAAAGTCAAGTTATGTAAGTTAACTTAAAGTATCACATGTGATTTTATAAAGTCCATGAAAATATTACAAAGACTCTATGGGGTGCCAAGAGTGCTTAGAATAATTATGGAAGTTCATGGTATTCAACTAGTTCCTCATTGTGTCCATATAGACATTCTGATCTAATGGTAGAAAATCTGAATATGTAGTTTACTGAAGTCATATTTCACACATGTGAAAATTTTAAGAGAAATGGTCAAAAAGGTTTTCCATATTTATACCAAGATAATATGTGATAAATTTTAGCTCAACCTCCAAAGTGAATCAAAATTTATGGAGATCCAAAGTTGCTCTCCAAAGCATTTTTGATTGTGTTTTCTAAGTCCAAACAGAGCTTAGTGATCTTGTTGGCATGGCCATATCTTTCATCTAAGACAATTTAAAGATAAATGATCAAAATAGGTTTGTTAACTACCATACCGAGATCATATGTGCCAATTTTTAGCTTATTTTGTAAAGTGCATCAAATGTTATGGAGATCCAAAGTTGCCCTCCAAAGCATTTCTAACTATTTTTTCTAGGTCTAAATAGAGTCTAATGAGAATGTTTGCAACGCCATATATCGCATATGTGATAGTTTCAATATAAATGATCAAATTAATTAATTTATTTTATTGTCAATATTATATGCACCAAGTTTTAGCTCATGTAACAAAGTGCACCAAAAGATATGAGGACCCAAAGTTGGCCTCTCAAGAAAATGACGCTATTTTTCCATCCATAGCCAATTTTGTAAGGTCTAAATTAAGTTGATTAGACATATTTGAGGTGTTATATCTTGTAAGTGATACATTTTCAAGAGAAACTAATCTTATGGGTTTGTTCATTTTAGTCAATAGATCATATGTACCAAGTTGTAGCTCATGCAATGAAGTGATATGGATGATATGCATGTTCAGTGTTGGCTTTATAGACTAAAATGACCAAATTTCCATAGTCATTTTTGACCCTAACAAGTACGAGGACATCATGTAAAATAATATGGTCCAATTAACTTATACATTTTATAATTATACCTACAAAGCTATCTTGAACAATAGATTTAATGGGTTTGTTCCTTTTAGTATCAAGTCCATTTCCTATAATTTTGGTGCATCCAAGACCTTTGAGATTCAAGATATAAAATATAAAAGTTGGCCAAAAATAGAAGACATTCATGCATATGTCAAATTTTATCCCAAAAAAAATACATATGAGCTTAAATTTGATGATCTTTGAGATGCCAAATACGTTCATACAGGCGTCGAATGACATTTGTGCGAACATCATTCTTGAGATTCAAGAACCAGTCGATGGATTTTAAATGGAGGGTCTTAGCAGTTCAATGGTAAGGCTATGCATCCTATGCTATTTTCATTAATGCAATACCTAATTGAAAAACAATATTTTAATTGGTTTTAATCTATATTCAATATATGTCTAGCCTGAAGTAGGTAAAAAATAAGTAGCTACTCAGTTATCAATGAGGACACTATAGAAGTAACTCAAAACTTCAACATAAAAAAGGTCACAAAGATCAATGAAATAAGAATGTCCTTTTGTAACCATAATTGTATTACATTTTGAAATAGGATATTCTTTTTGACATGTACATTTTTTAAGAGCACATTGTCTATAGGTCAGTTTATTAGAAAAGATCATTTGTTCTAGAATGTAACAAGGATAGGTGTCCTATACTCATGTTCAAATGTAACTTGATATCAATAACTAACATGATACCTTGTATCTTATAAAAGGATCGTTATCATTCATCAAAAAATGGGGAAGTTCTTAGAACCAAATTACATTGTAAACTAGAAGTAGTTAACATAAGGAATTTTTCAAAGATTTTCTAGTATTTGCTCGTAGGAAGTGTTATATGGTTTCTCTCTCCATTGTCTAGTTTCACATTTAGATTTAAATGGTTTCTATGGATTATGGATGTGTATCTTGGATGTATATCCACTAATTTGTTCAATTGCTAGATTATTTAAAAGTTCTTAGGCTTATTTCATTTGTTGCACTTATTTTGCATTTGGGTTAATATTTTTTGCTTGTAGGAGTGAATATTTAAAGTGAGTCTCATTCCTATTTACATCCTTTCATACCTTCCTTTGAATCTTTCCTGATGTATTTTATGATTTTGGTTTAAGTTTATTCATTTCATACATTGGTTGAACACATGTTTAGATGATATGTGAACTTTGTCATAGTGTTTGAAACAAGACCAACAATGTCTTTACTTTTACCCTGCCCTTCTTTTTGCTTCTTTTTATAACTTGGATCACCTTAGTTTATATTATCATTGTAAATATCCATCCTAAATTAATTATTAATTTAGTTCTTGATCGTAATTCATTATTCTTTGCATAGTTACAACATATTCTACATAGATCTGTTATTTGGCCACAATGGCTCCCGACCACCACTTAATATAAATATTATGAAATAGTCACTTTTTTGCCTTTATTCCATCAACAAGTAATATAATTATCACAACCCACAACTCATGCATTTAATTATCTAAATTCTAAAATGAGAAGTGTTTCTTAACACTCTAGGCTTCATGGTACATATATAGGCATCAATAGGAGGAGCTTCGCTAGTGCTAAAAGGAGAGAACTCAAAAAATCTTTGTGAACTTGTAGGATATTTGTTATTTTAGGTGTATTTTGATTAAAAATCACTCTATTATTTATATGTTTGTGTTTCTTTTAACATAACTGTGTGAAGGTTGGTGATCTTCACAGTTTAGACTAGTTTTTGGGCTTATTTAGATAAAGATTGACATTCTTTGAATACATATGCTTAGTGGTGGTAAATATAGCTTTAGATATGTAAATATAACTAGTTTGAGGTTAGTAATATCTATTTTCATAAATACTTTGCAAATTTGAGTTTATTTGGACTTGAACATGTAAAGATCATTCATACTAGCATATTTTATTTGATATAATGTCATTAAAGAGTGTTTTTAGTTATTGTTATTTATCTGAATCTTTAAAAAAAATTCTTAATGTCAAAATCTAATCATTATTCTTTGTAAATATTGATTTGATACATCGTATTTCAAATAGGATTCAATGTCCTTAAGCTGAAATTGTAAAAGTGAGACCGAGGTGAGTGAAAAACCTTAGGCTTCTAATATATTTCATTAGTTCAGGATACTCATGTATTCAAGGTATGACTTAGCTAGGTGGTTCTTCCATCAATGTACTAGGTATAGTGTATGATCTTCTTTGAAATATTGAAAGATATCTACCCTCTTTTAGTCCTAATATTGTCACAACTGAAGAACATGTTAGAAGTATCAAAGATGCATTAAGATTATCAAATGTGACTCATGAATATGTAGCGTGTAGATTATTTACTTTTAATTTCAAATATGTTTCAAATGAATTTTTTCTCAATCTACTTGAAGACTAAATTACTATTAGGATGATTTTAACAATGTTTTCATTGATCAATTTGGCAAAATCATTAGTCCCTATGTCCTGTATTAGCTACACACAACAATTAAAAGAGATGCTAATGAGACCATCAGAGCCTTCAATTCTAGGTTACAAAAGATTTTCAATATAATCATAACCCCTTATAGACTAAATGAGACTTTAGCCTTAGACATTTATAAGCATGTTATGGATCCCATGACATCCATGTTCCTCAAAAGATCTTTCCTAGTTATAAATATATTGGCCCAGGCCTACTTTGAAGCCATAACCATTAATAACCAAATTAAACCTCAAGGAAAAATGGCATACTCTATCCATAACACCAATCGAAATATATTTGTCTTGAATCAACCTCAAGTCTAGAACCAATTTCCATTGAGTCATCCATATCCTGGCTAGAGCTTAGGGTTATTGAATAAAAAATTTAATGGACTCCATCCACAAAATCATAGAAATCCAATACCCACAACCTATAGTAATTCTCCAACCCATGAGCTTGAGACCCCAAATAATTAAAATGACTTAATACTAAAAATGGTTCAAAAATTGAGTAGTAATTTTCTTCAATTATAGAATCAAATGGATAATAATGAGGAAAACTCTAGTATAAATATATCTTCTCAAGGGTTTTATGCACCTATTGGTAGGTTTGATGATGAGTCATCTAAAGACATATAGATGAATTTTTGTGATGTATATTTGGCTGATCATTGTAATGTTTTTGAAACATCTCAATATAGAGGAGACACATATGGTGTTACACCTAACTGAGATAATATTATAGGTACATCTGACTCTTTAAAGACTTCTTGATCTTTCATGGTAGAAACCTTTGGTTTTCCATTTGAATATGAGGATGAAGATGAGCCACATGAATAAGTTTCATATGAGATGACTTATATTCATAAAGACGTGAAAAATATTTAAATTGAATACCAACAAAACATCATCATTAAGACACTTATAAATGAAGAATAAGAGTTATTAGAGGTTGAAATAAAATTTGAAATGGTAGATATAGATCAAGTACAAGATAATACTTCCTCAGAGGGTAGCCAAGAAGATAACCCATTTAGATTCATTACTGAAATGGAGAATACTCCTAAAGAAGATGATCATTGGTAGCAGTCATACCATGATTTCTTGAATAAAATCAAGGATTTTGAGATAGTGGATGTTGAGATAGAACAACATATTGATGCTCCATCTAAGGATTACACTAATGGTCTGGAGATTCAAGAAGACTATACCATTTAGGAGATACCAAGACAAGATGAGTTGGAACTTAGTTGGATAAAGGAGATGCCTTTCCTCATCAAAGATGAAGATGAAACAAGCATAACAGATAAGCAATTCTCATATGACTCTTTGAAAAGATAGAGGTATAGAACCAACATATTTTTTATGAAAATATTTTAGATGAACATCATTTAATTAATTAGGATGAAGAAAACTTTTGAGATGAACTGGAATATTTTTGGGTAAAGATTGGTAGTCCACTTCCACTTCAGAAATATCTTAGTGAAGACATCAGTTTGAGGATGCAAAATGAGCTGACATTATTGAGTGAAGATGATCTAAGAAAATACCTATCTATGGACAAAGTAGAACTGGCACTCTTACTACAAAATAGAAGGATGTAGGAGGAAAATAATTAGATTTTAGACCCATGTATTTGATCTATGTAATTGAGAATAAATATGAGAGTCCAAGTCACACCATCCAAAAGATTGAGGCATCCAAACTCCACTATATATAGGAAGATGCCATCATAAAACACTCAAATTTCAAGTTTGTGTAGTAGACTACATAATTTTCCATTTGATTCTGGAGGTAATTATTTTATGAAGTTAGTATAGGGCTTAGATTAGTTTCTTCTTTGTTATTTATTTCTTAATTTTTCCTTCCTACCCCTTGTTTGTATATAACACCTGTACATATTTGTTTTCATTTTTTGCTTTAATCCTTGCTTCTAAATAAGTCTTTTTGGACAGCCCTCAGGTTGAGTTACATCTAAATTTTTAAGAGCTTAATAGTTCAGAAATGTAGGTATGACTTCTCAACATTGGTTGATTATGGATTATTGAAATATGAGATTGATGTTGTAGCTTAAATAAGCTATCAAAGACTAATGGATAGGTTAATTATTTCTTAATATTTTAAACCTTGTTCTAATCTAAGCTTTGTTTTAAGAAAGATTGCACATGTAGGATGAATGTTTAAACTATTCGAATATAGTCATACTTACACTTCAAAATTATTAATTGCCTAGGACAATGCTTATAGCCAAGGGTGATTGTTTGAAAATCAAACACTTGACCAAATATCTAAACCTAGTTAACTTGGTTTCCAACCTTTGTTAGAAAGATAAAAATTATCTAAAAAAATACAAAAATAAAAGATTATTAAAAATTCAAAAGCTATCCATGTAATGGTGATTCTGGTAATCCCCACCAATGCTATGGATGCTTGGTTGGTAGTGGAGCAAGGCCATGAATAGAGCCAAATGCATATCTATCAGGGTTATAGATTCTTGGCTAGTAGTAGGGTAATTCCCAAGCCTTCTCTTAGAAAATTGTGGTTTTAATGAGTATTCAAACATGTTGAAGGTTAATGTTAATGATTAAAGTCATGAACATGAAATTTTTTCTCTCAATCCTTTGGAAATGAGTGAGTGGAATCAAAACACACACAAAACATGATTGGGTCTTGGTTTTTGATCCTAATCCTTCATGTGAAAGATTTATTCTAACCATGAACTGATTTTAATAATGGTGCCTAATCAAATGGAATAAGTAGCTTAGTTATTTGTCTAGACTAGAATCTTTGAATTCTAACATATTTCTATGTTCCCCCTAAAAAGCCACCATTTTTTAAGGTCAACATACTCTTATTTCTAAAAAATGGGGACTCTTGTGTCAATTTATGCGAATTTGTACTTTGAAATTTAAAATTCACTTGATCATAGTGTCGCTAGAGTGTTTACACATTATTTTTTATTTGAAGATCATCCACACCATGGTCTGGCTATCTTATTAGTTCATGGTTCTAGTTTGACCCTGTCTATATTTTTTAGCATTTATTCTTCATGTTTTAGGTTACAAGTTTGATGAGGCCTTTTTGAACGCGTTGTATCTAAATTTCATGATTTAATCCTAATTTGGCCTTTTACCAATGTTTGGTTTATAGAAAGTTAAATTCAATAATTTTACTTAAAGTGTCATTTGTGAATTTAAAAAGACCATAGACATGTTTCAAAGAATCTATGGGGTGATAAGAGTGTTTGGATTAAGTATGAAATTACATGGTATTCATTTGGTTCCTCATTATGTCCATCTAATTTGAATAGGCAGTTTGCTAAAGTCATATTTTACATATACAAAAATTTAAGGATAAATGGTCAAATGATTTTTTTCATATTTATATCAAGATAATATGCACCAAATTTAAATTCTATTTTCAAAGTGCATCAAAAGTTATGGAGATCGAAAGTTTTAGTCCAAAGCATTTTTTGACTATGTTTTGTAGGTCCAAATAAAGCTTAGTGAACATGTTAGTACGGTCATATCTCGCACACATGACCATTTAAAAATAAATGATAAAATGGGTTTGCTAATTTATATACTTAGATCATATTCTCCAAGTTTTATCTCATCTATCAAAGTGAATCAAAATTTAAGGAGATCCAAATTTCCACTCCAAAGCATTTTTTACTATGTTTTAAAGGTCCAAACAGAGCCTAGTAAGCATCTTGGCAAGGCCATATATCGCACATGTGATAGTTTCAAGACAAATGATCAAATAGGTTTGTTAATTTTTGTACCAAGATTATATGTATCAAATTGAAGCTCACGAAACAAAGCATGATAAAAGATATGAGGACTCAAATTTGGCCTTTCAAGAAAATTATGTTATTTTTCTATACTTAGAAAATTTTGTAGGGTCCAAAATGAGCCAAGTATACATATTAAAGGTGTTATATCTTTCAAGTTTTATAGTTTTAATATAAAATAATCTATGGGTTTATTCATTTTAGTTCATAGATCATATACACCAGATTGTAGCTCACACAATGAAGTGAGATGGAAGATATACATGTTCAAAGTTGGCTCCTTAGACTAAAATGACCGAATTTCCATAGTCATTTTTGACTCTGACAGGCATGAGGATGTCATGCAAAATCACATGGACTCATCAACTTCTAAATTTTATAAATCTTCCTAGAAAGATCTCAGGAACAATAAATTTAATGGATTTATTCCTTTCAGTATCAAGTCCATTTTCTACAATTTTGGTGCCTCCTTGACCTTTGAGATTCAAGATATAAAATCATAAAGTGGTTAGAAATAGAAGACGTTCATGTGGATGTCAAATTTGATCCTAGGAAAAAATACACATGAGATTAAATTTGACAGTCTGTGAGATGTCAAATATATTCACATAGACATCAAATGACATTTGCGTGAACATCATTTTTGAGCTCTGATAACTAGTCGATGGCTTTTAAATGGAGGGTCCCAGTAGTTTGGTGGAAAGGCTATGTAGCCTGTAAGATTTTAATCAATATAATAACTAATTAAAAACTAATATTTTAATTATTTTTCAATCTATATTTAATATATATCTGGGCTAAATGAGGTAAAAAAGAAGTAGCTATTTAATGAACAATGAGGACTCCTCAGTAGTAACTCAGAACTTCAACAACAAAAATGTCCCAAAGATCAATGAAATAAGAGTGTCATTTTCTAACTATCATAGTATTACATTCTAAAATAGAATATTATTTTTGACATGTGAAATTTATAATATAACATTGTATATAGGTCAATTCATTAGAAAAGATCATTTATTTTAGAATCTAATAGAAAGGAGAATTGTCCTATACACATGTTCAAATGTAACTCGATATAACTAACATACTACCTTTTATCTTATAAAGGAGAATTATCATTCATTATAAAATGGAGGGAGTTCTTAGAACCAAATTACTTTGTAAACTAGGAACAGTAAATATAGGCAAGGAATTATGTACATATTCACTAGTATTTACTTGTAAGATGTGTTATATGGTTTCTCTCGTAGTTGTCTAATTACGCTTTTAGATTTGAATGGTTCTTATGGATTATAGATGTGTATCTTAGATGCATATCTTATAATTTAGGGTATTTTTATATTAGTTGAAATTTCTTAAGATTATTTCATTTGTTGCACTTCTTTTGTATTTGGGATAATGGTGTTTCCTTATAGGAGTGAATCTTTAAAGTGAGTCTAGTTCCTATTTGTATAATTTCATATCTTTCTTTGAAGCTTGCCTAATGTATGTTTTGATTTGGGCTTAAGCTACTTCATTTCATACATTGGTTGAATGCATGTTTAGATGATATGTGAATTTTGTCATAATGTCTAAAACAATATCAATAGCATTTTTCTTTCTACCCTACCCTTCATTTTTCTTCTTCTTTAACATGGATCACCTTAGTTTATCTTGTCATTGTAAATATCCATTTTAAATTAATTATTAATTTAGTTCTTGATCATAATTCATTGTTTTTTGCATAGTTACTACATATTCTACATAGATCTACTATTTGGCCATGGTGGATCCCAATCACCACTTAATATAATTATTATGAAATAGTCACTTGTTCTGCCTTAATTCCACCAATAGGTAATAAGATTACCATAACCCATAACTCATGTAATAAATTCTCTAAATTTTAAAATGAGAATTTTTTCTTAACACTATGGGCACCTATGGTACATATTTTGGCATCAACACCAAGGCCTACCATGCCCATATCATTTATATACCCATGTCTATTGGTGGCTTCATCCTCTCTATCTGTGCTCATATCTACCTCATTGCCTCTCTAGTTAATCTAAACCATCTTGCATGAGTTGGGGTAGATTTCACACTAGGGTCCTCTAATGCAATATGGTCATATGGTTGTAGAGTCTCATACATGAAATCATGGAATGTTTCATGGAGTGTCCCCTCATAAGGGACCCCCATCTCTCCTCCTCATCCTTGGTTACACCTCCAAAATCATACCTAGATAGATATTATATCACTGTTACATCTCACAATATCTATCTACCAATTTTTATCTATCTATTTTTAGACAAATTCCTTATTTTGCTTATATATTTGTTTCTACTCATCCATTTTCAAAACCATAAAATTCATTGGATTTGTGATGATTTAGAAAATTGTTTCCACTATCATATGCCTATTTTTTTTAAAATGATTTTTGCCTTTTTTCACTAACTTCTATAATTTTGCCTGATATTCTTCACATTGGACACCTTGAATTATCTTGAAATCTACTTATTTATCTACAACACTAAGGTAAGTCAAGGTATGTGTTATTAATTTTTTTTCTTTTCTTTATCTTGTTTTACATTTACTTCACTTTTCTTAGCATTAGTTTTGTGTGTTATCATGTTCTATTTCCTAAGCCCATGTTTCACTTATGTGACATGTGATGAGCTTTGAATGGGGAATATGTATACACATAATATTTTCAAACTTGTATATATTACTAACACTTTTTATCTTTTAGGAACCCATCGAGTCTCAATCTCTCTGAGTCCATGGCTTAAAGGGTACACTAGGAAAGGGGTGGTCAAACCTTTAGTTCTTTGTAAGATTGTTCTCTCTTTTTCCACTTTCCATATAAACACTTGTCTCTTAAAACCATTTACCCTAAGCTTATTGTTCTCTATTTTTCCGATTCTAAATATTTTTCATGGTTTATTATCTATGTTCTTTTCTTGACCTCCTTTCACTAGTTGACTATACTAGGTTGACTGGGTTAACCTTGTATAGTTTTCATCCTCTAATTACTATACAGGGTCTACTTGGTCGACCCTTACTATTTAGGGCATTTTACATTAGGATTTTCATCATTCCTTTGGCTGACCTAGCTCAAAACCTAGTGATTTATCTGTAGAAAACATACATGTTCAACTAGGTTGACCTTGTACAGCTGACATATTTGAAAGGATTAAGGGAAAGATCCACCTATATATAAAATTTCATTTCAGTCATTTAAAAAGTGAGAAGAAAATAAGAATATGTTAAAATGAATATTTTCTTATTAACCATTCTAGTTGAGGAATAAAGCTTAGGGTTCCATACTTTATTTAGATATACGAATATTCTCTTATAGAGAAGTCTTTTAGATGCATAGATAGGTTGTGTAGCCTAGAGTTAATTTGTCTTTTTTATCCTTATATACCGCAACAATCTCTTGTGAATCACCTTATCCAAGGGAAAAATTTATGTTCGGCATGTTCATCTTCAAAGGTAAGTATTCCTAACTTTATTTCTCCTTTATAAGAGTAGATAGATATTGCAGTTATTCTTCTCTCCCATGTATTAGGATTTTGTATACATTGACATGAGTATATACCTTCTATGAATGATTAGTGCATTTTATTTCTAACATCCACATTGTGCCATAAGCTTTGGTGTGCATTAGATTATATTTACTTTCTTGTTTATCATAATAGAGTGAACATTAAACCTAATATTTTATTTTAGGGTTCCTATGTGATTATATTAAATTGTAGGATTTGGAACCCTTTCTAGCATGGATTATTGTGACAAGTGATCCCCTAATCAGGCCTACTGGATCCCCATATTGAACATGCTCCCGATTAACAAATATGTTCCCAATTGGAAGTGTAAGTATGTTCTATCTCCTTTAAGCTAGGATTAATTTATCAACATGATTCATTTCTGATTGCATATGTAACCTATCCATATCCATGTATAAAAATAATATCATGACATTTTCTATAACCCATCGATTCATAAACATAAATGTGTTAATTATAATTTCACAATTTTTGGGGAAGCTTCATCTAATATTGACATAATTTTTTCATAGTCTGCATAAGGACTATGCTACCATTATTATTTTTAACAACATGTTCATCTCCATCATCCATATTGGCATTCAATCTCCCACATATGTCAATTGGGACCAACAAAATATCTTACTATTAGCCTTCATGTATAACAATCAAATAATGGAATAAATCATGATTGGAATCTAGATAGAAGAGCATAAAGTTACATCAATACATCCTAGGGAACAACAAGCATTCCTAAATCAAAATCTAAAATCAGTGTCCCCTAGTGAAACCTTTTTTGAGGCACTATGTATTAATCTAGCAAATCCAAATCCAAATCAGTATTTCCTTATAAAACCTTGTTTGAGGCACTATGGGGTGAACAAAGTCAAAATATTAGAAATCATGAAGAAAATTCCCCTAGTGAAACTTTGTTTGAATTACTATGGGACAATTAAATCAAAATACAAAATGTCAAAAATTCAATTCCCTTGGTGAAAACCTATTTAAGGCACTATTGGAGCAAGATCAAAATCAAAATCAGGGATATCAAATAATTTATCTCTCTCTTATACCAGTAAAAATATAAGATGAATTTGCATCATTTGTTGCAATCAACATTACTATAGTAGAAAATAAATTGAGATTCCTAATGGTGGATATTCTTAATCTCGTAAAACATGATATTATTGGCCCCAATGCCCCTTTACATCATGATTTCTACATCCCTCCAAATCCTTCAAGAAATAAACAAACAAGCTCTACATAATATAACTTCTTCACTATCATTGGAAATACACTATTTTTTAGGGGATATGATGGCATTCTAATCAATTTTGATGGAACAATTTTATAAAGTAATAAATTTTACGACATCATCTCTAGAACACATACTTGAAAGATTAACAGTTTGACATTATGCATTTCATAATCCTCTAATGATTTGATATGCTGAAAAAATAAAAAAATCAATATCAAAAGAGAATGATAAAGCTAAATAATTCATCCAATGGTGAAAACCATATTTATGATGCTTTGGGAAAGTAATATGATGAAAACCATGTTTTTGGCATCATGCATAAATAAATTTTTTTAATCTAAAAGTATCTTGACATTTAGGGATTGCCTTAATCTGCACTGAAAGCTATCCCATATTTCCCATTCAAATCATCATCTTGTAACCATATTTATCCATCTTATAATGCCCATTCATTCTTCCTATCTTGACCTTAATAAGGAATTGGAAGATGTTTTGAGCCCAATTTTTTGAAACATCCTAGAATATTATTTGAATGACACTTTTATGATCAGACACTTGGTTCCCATGTGACATGACCATTGGAGTTACATAATCCATTCCTCATACTTCCCCCATCATCCATTATCATCTAACATCATCATGAATTCCCTCCATCCATTATTTCTTTCATTTCAAGTGCTAGAATAGGTTTTCCCTTTGCTAGTAACCCTTGTATATACTTAATCCAAAACCTTCAAAACATAAAATAATCCAAAAAAAACATAAAATTAAAAAATCTAAAAAACATTGCAAAATCATAAATACAAAAAACATCAGATAATCTAAAAGTCCAAAAAAATAAAAAATAAAAGATAAAAACAAATTCCACAACAACAATATATATATATATATATATATATATATATATATATATATATATATATATATATATAAACACAAAATTAAAAACATTTTTCTTGTCCTAAATTCTATCAAAGTCCTTAGTTAGATCATTTAATGTACCATTTAGATGTTTCCTTCCCAAATCTATTGTGTTTTATCCAATCCAAATTCACAACTTCTACCCTTGTTTGGGGGAAATAAAGTGTGCATCTCATCATCAGTATATTTCAGTCCCACATCTACCCTACTTAGGTAAAATAATCATTCCATCCTTCCTTTGGTATTTTCCTAGGGGAACCATCCAACTATTAGTGTCATTAATCCTTCAAATTTAGATTTTGACTTGATTAATGAAAAGATGCTTTATGTTACTTTTCTTTTTAGGTTTGTTTCTATTTGTTTGATTTCATTTTTTTGTTCTTTGACTCTATCCATCTGCACCAATATTATCACCATGTTTTTTCCATATCACGGTGATTTTTTGTGCTTGTAGTTGAATCTATCCATTGGCATATGGTACGTAATGTCATCTTGATTTTTTCATATCATGGTGCATTTTTGTCATTTGTTTATTGGATCAGGGGTTAATCCTTATGCACACTAAAACCAAGTGAACATGGTTTTTTATATCATGGTGTATATTGTCATATGCAAAATAAATAAATAAATTCAAATAATGTGGAGAGTGCACTAAAATGGTAGTATATGCCCTTGTAAAATCTAGTCAAATCCTTTTTTAAATAAAATCATCTTGTCCACTTTTCACTAAATAAAATCAACTTATATATTCATATTCATCGTTTCTCATCACATTCCTCTTTTTTAGGGAGAAATATAGTGGACTAAGTTCTACTTGGATTATGAAGATAAAAATCAATCACGTGGATTTTATAATGTCATCTCAACCACCATTTTTTAATTTATCATATTTTCTTCATCAAATTCCTTCCTTCAATTTCTTGATTTCCATTTTGACAATGTAGGCAATGCTTAGTTACATGAAGTTTTTGAGGTCATCTTGGACATCATCATTCACCATTTTTATTCCTATTTTCATTGCCAATTTATTATAACTAACTATACTTATCTAACAATCAGTATATAGACCCAGGTGTGCAAATTTCACTTTACCATGGTCCCTATCTAGTCTATAATTTACCTAATTCTCTCCAAATTTAATCACACCATTCTTTAGTCATTATTTCAATCTTGGGGCATCTTAATGTGTATAATTTTTTTATCTTATTAATTATTTTAAAATTAATTATACCATCCATAAATACATTTAGCTCAATATATCACCTTCCTATCAATCAATGCTTCATCAATTTTTTCCATCTCATCCTTAATCCATGTAATAAGTTAAATACTTGATATATGCTTGTAAATAAATCAATCCAATTAGTAAATACATGATCCATCAAATCTAAACTCTTATATTCTACCTAATATAGGTAAAATCAAACATGCAACTCATAATCAAGATAGATCATTCCCAAATTCAAGCCTACATCATTTTGGGATACTTTTCCCACATTTTCCGTACATGGGGGAAATCAAAGTGTGCATATTATCTCATGATGTAACATTCCAAAATCTAAAATATTTAGCAAAAATCAATCCATCCTCATTAAAAATAAAAGTCTACGAATATTAGCTCAAGTGGGTTAATCTCGTCCATAGATTAATATTCATATTTCTATCTAGTCATCACATCCTTCATCCCAATCCTTTTCTTCATCACCCACCAATTTTTTTTTTCCATTCTAGCTTCTTGTTTTATTTGAGAGCCCATATGCATCCTTCATCCCTCCATATCCTATTGAGGAGACATAATCCATTGAATTATTTCATAATCATCATGTAACTTTAATTCTCATCTTTTTCATTCTTTCAAAATTTGTTACTTGACCCATCATTTCTCACAATGCCTTCTCAAAGAGAAATAAATGTAGAAACTAGAAATCAGACACATCATGTCAATTTTATATATCTTATTAATCTTCACTAATATCATCACAAATATTCTAATAATGTATTATATCTATCTAGCATCTTTATTTCAATCACTATTCACCCCTTGATCAATCAATTATTTATTCTATGATAAAAATAATTTCCACAAAATCATATTACTTCCCATTAGTTGATTAATATTTGATTAATTCACTAATATTCTTCCTAATGTAAAACTACAAGGAATTTTAAATATCCCTATTTTCCTAAATCAGTTAATATTATTTTCCTCTCACATCACTCAAATCCCAATTGAACACTCACACTCTTGCACATGTTAATTTGATATTTATTTAGAATGACCATGCAGTCCCTTTTTGAACAAGGCATGTCAAAAATCCATTCCTTGTCAATTATTCCTCTTACATACTGCACCCTCCCTCGTAAATTCATAAACAATTTAAATTTCACTATTTCTCATTCATTAATCTTGATCCTCACCTAGAGGTCTACATCCATTCATAAAATCTATAAATAGAGGGCTCCCTCAGCATTATTATCAAGTCTTGATAACATAACAAAGTGTTAGAATTTCAAAAATCCCCTCATACATAAATCCCATCATATATCAATCTAAATTATCCATTTATCAAATGTAAATGATTTATTTTTATCACATGCATCCATCATGAATCTTGACACTATATCCATGCATCTATGTTAATCAAGAATTTTAGAAAGAAGATTTGTAAGGTATAACAATTGTTTTTTTTTAATCATTTGAATTGCATTCCTATTACTATTTCTCAATTTAAATACATGTTCTTAGATTAGTGGCATCATTTAAATTTGTGTTTTAATTTATAGTAATGAATCTAACATTTTTCTCATGATGTTACATAAACATTAACTTCACCTACCAAATTGCTAGCTCCTCTTTCATTATGTGGATTTCATGCTTGCTATACAAATGTGGAAGCTAAAATGAAACCTATATACATGATGATCTCAACAAAAATTTAGTGGTTTGATTAATAGATGGAAATTTATCTTCCAACAAATGTATGGTGGATAGCCTCCTTGTCAAATAAAAGACAGGGGTAATTTAGAGATGTTTTAAGATGATCAAGTGGGATTTTAGGTGGATTATTTTATTGTCAAAAGTGGGGGTTGATGGAGATAGTGAGGTTTTTTTTTTGATAATGAAGGTTGGTGGAAATAGTGGGGATTATTTTATTTAGATAATAGATGTTGGTCAAAGATTTAGGATTATGGAGGATTATTTGGAATTATTTTATTTGGATAATGGGGATTATGGAGGATTAAGTGGGATTATTTTATTTGGATGATGGAGGATGGTGGAGACTTTGAGATCATGGAGGATTATGTGAGGTTGTTTTATTTTGATACTAGAAGTTTTTGGGGATAGTGTGGATTATGGAGGAATAATTAGGATTATTTTATTTGGATAATGGAGGTTAGTGGAGTATTAAGGATCATCGAGGATTAAGTGGGATTATTTTATCTAGATAATAGAGTTTTGTGGGGGCTTTGGGATCATAGAGGAACAAGTCTAGCTATTTTATTTGGATAACGTAGGTTAGTGGGGAATTTTGGATTTGGAGATGATGCCATTATGGATGTTGATGTGTGGGTTTTAGATTTATTTTTTATGAAATTATATATCTTTGGATGTACATGTATTTTATTATTATGTATTATATAATAAAATAGGTTATTTAAATAACTTGATGTGGGATGAATTTTGTGGGATTGGCAAGGATAATATGGAATTGATTAATTAGATGATGGGTTAGGCTAATGATGTTTGGATGATAGGATTAGGGATGAAATGCCAATAGAATTAGGGGTTTGTATGAATTTAGTGTAGTCTAATGAATAGGGTGATGACAAGTTGAAATCAACACTGAGGTGTTCAATTTTAGGTGTCAACACCTATTATTTCTATTGAAAATAAGTGGCATCATTTTGACAATCTCCTTTGTTGAATGTGTAGTGGTGTTTTATGTATCTATTTTTTACATTCCATTAAATATTGTGTAATTATGTAGCTCTATTTTAATTCAATTATGTATGTAACTACCTTAAATATGTTTAAGTAGTTTTAATCAGAGTAGACTATATTCATATCATTTATAGAAGTTTCATAATAAGGTCTAGCATGCCTTCCTATGTTTAGTTATCTATACTAAGCCAAAAAGTATTGGATTCTATTGGCCACCCGTATAGTTATCCCATGCACATAAAAACAATAATATTTCTACATTAGAATATTAATCAAGTTTTCCTTGTGTGGTCACCCAAGTCATGTCGAGAGGAAACTAGTAAGGGTCACGATTAATTTCTAATGGAAAATATACTCATTTTATCATGCACATACCTTTATGTGCAAGTGAGTACTAAGGTACTAACTTATAGTACTATATTATCAATACATTGTAGTAATTAATCAAACATACATACAAAAATAATAATATAAATATTACTTTACCCAAGTATTCCAAGCATTCATTATTTCAATAAGCAAGACATAATAGTTTTATTAACAAGATTAGTTTTAACATAGTATCAATATCATATGGTCATAAATGGAGATATAATTAATAATAAGTAACATTATCCATTATTTTTAAAATAAAGATTAAAATGTGTTTTATGGCACTTAGCAATTTCACAAGATATCTATAATATGTCTCTCAACAATTCTACAAAATTTTATTATGCCTAAGTATCCCTCTTTACCTTCCATAGTCTTTCTTTTTTAGGTTATCCAAAGGCTATTCATGTTGGTAGGTAGCTCACCAACCACAAATCAATAGTCAATTTAGTTAGTGTCCACTTTAAATTTAAGGTGGTGTTACCCTTGAAGTAATCTACATCATTGGTTTCCATCACTTCTTCCATGCCTATCTAAAGCTAACTACAATTCATAACTTTTTTTTACTTTTCCAAAAATCACATTGACTTGGATAGGTCTGATAATGACACTAGTCACTTCCATCATTTCCAAGCTTACATTTTTTGGCATGTGCATATGGACTTTATTTTTAGTGTGTATTAAGATCTAATTCCTTTATGTACTAGTGTCATTCACTAGTTATATTTGTCATGCACATGCATTGGTATTTTATAATGGTAAGACTATTCAAAATTGTAGGGCCAACATCACCCCATACTGTCCTATTTTTTCATCCTTAGACAACCTATCAATATCTTCCCTTGATTCGACCCTGTCTTTCATTTCTTTCTCTAAGTCATTCTATGTATTAGGTGTTTCTTAGTTTTCTTAGTATAAACCTAGGTAGCTAACACACTCTTATCTTTCTATTATTTTTGGAGATGCATGGTTATTATGATTGTTTCCTAGGATAAATTTATAGATATTTACATATACCTTTTTCATGATTTTTTATAACTTATTTAGTGAATCCTCATATTTTTTAGTTGTTTTAAAAATTCAATTTTAGATTAATTTATTCCTCTGTGCACATCTTTGGTGCCTATCCCTCACTTAAGGAGGTTATTTATAATTATTTATAGTTTATTCATGTGCTTGGTTTAAGCAATCTCAACTCCATCTAGTAAGATATATTTCTCCTTCATGACCCATTCACATATATTTACGGCCTTAAGCTCTATGGTCACTACCTTGCATTTTTATATTAAAATCTTCTCCTACTCTTATTTAAGCACACTTTATATTGAGGATCATTTATTATCTTCTTCAAGTGATTTTGATACTTTAATTATTGTTTGCCTTAATTTCTTATAGTTTGTGTTATTCAACAAGTTCCATCTAGAAACCTCTTTAGCCAACCTCACAAGTGTACTCCCCACTTTCACATCAATTGTATTCATAAGGTTGATGAAGAATAAGTCTCATCATTTTTTGGTGGCCTTTGAAATATTTAATTATATAGTTATGGGGACTTTAACCATGGCTCATTTTTATGTTCAAAATCAAAAGACCTTTACTTCCAATTTGCTACTAAGGCATGGTTGGGCTTCATTGGGTGCCACATATTCAACTTGTATTCATTAAAGACACTCTAGATTATAGTGTGGACTTGTTATTTTTCTATTTATGTGGGTGTGTCTATTCCACCCATATATTTTTACATTTATTTCCAATCCTTCTTTCCTTTTCCTTATTGTTTTCAGTGGTGTTGTGTTGACACTCACCAATGGGTTAATTTTCTTGGGCTAGTGTTATGGAAACTAAATACTTAATATGTCTTATGACTGAGTCAAATCCTTTTTCAATTACCTCCTCAAAGCATTGATCATTCTCTAATCCAATCTCTTTATTTCCACTTACACTTGATTTTGGTTCTACTTTCCCCTATTTTTCTACTTATTATTTTTCATTGACATAGGTGGAATATTTCACTACCCTTTATTATAAAATCCCTCATCCATTAACATTTGTTGAATCCTTTGCTCTCTCTTTATTTCATATCATCTAGTTAAAGTAACCTTATCTCAATAAAATTTAGTATCATGAGCCATTATATATATCTCTTCAATGGTGTATAATTTGAATCTATCTCTGAGTCCTATTTTACATGAGATAATAACACAAACATTATTTTATTTGCATTTTTTTTTGGAGGTGAGCATGTATGAAATGATATAATTTGAATAAGGTGGTAGTTATATATCACCTTGACATAATGATACTATGTAAATTCCCTTTTTCTTTTGCTTCAACATATAGAATACCCTATCTAGTCAACCCTCTATGTTAACATTTTGTATTGGGTTCATGCCACACCCAATGGTATCTTCCTTATCCTTTGCCTTTAATATGGACTCTTTGGGGTGTGCTATGTTATGTGATGGGTGTGGACATTTGCATCTATTATTTATAATTTTCCATTATTATCATTTATGCATTGGATATTCCAATCACCAAATCAACAAGATACTATGTTGTAAATCCATACAACAAATTTAGCCAACCCATAATGTTTACATTATCTATATTGATCCATGTCAATGAGTAGTGTTTCATCAAAGGTAAATTTCCATGATCCTTTAGCATCTAAGGTAATATTATAAGCACACACCACTCATCTCCTATGGGATCTTTAAGTCACACAAGCCAGCTATCCACTGTAGACTTAAATCTATGAGAGGTAACCTTGTGGTAAGTATAAATATGATACTTTAGTGCCAAGGATATATCATGGAGGGGGTATATACATTGGCCTTATGTATCACCCTATGGTATGTCAATCTATTCAAATACTAAGAGAGTCATAATTGGGTTATTTTTTAATTTATCCCCCATCCTGTACCTTTATATACACCTTTAATTATTGAGTCCACCAAGAACTTATAAATGTTAGAAAACATTCATTTGGCCATTCTATGCATGATGTATATAAAATTATTATTTACATCTACCCAACACCCTGACCCATATAACTCAGTGCTCGCTAAGAACACTCCTTATCCTTAATCTTATAAATATGGAAGTGAACCCCACTTTATTTTACTAGATCTCTTTAGTCACATGTTTAACCTCCTCGATCTTCACCAATGCTTCTTTCATATTTATGAATTTGGGCAGGCATGATTTTCATTCTTTAACCATTGAAGTATAATTTTTCATCATGCACGTGGGAGATCAAGAATTACATTAACTCCTTATATTTATCAAATTAAGAGAGCTCAAAAAGTTGGATAACCCCAATTTTCTCCAAATACTATTTGATGCAGTTGTGAAATATTTTATTCCCCTCTAGGGTGTTCCTTCCCATTTTGATCATGTAATCATTTTTTAATTTATCATCATTACCTCCACTATGAAGTTTATAGTCATTATCCTTTTAATTATCTACTTATATTTATCAATATTCTACACGTGTCACACCATCAATATATTACATCTTTAAAAAGCTTATCCTTCCTAATATTGGTTTGCTTAATATCTATGGGGAAACTATCATAGCCTTTTTTTCTTTGGCCATGGGTTCACTCTATTATTTTCTTCATCTCTGATGACAATTTGGAGTTGGTATGTATTTATATCACACCATAATTTTCAGCTACTCATTCCTCCACTTCCTTCATAGTGATGGTTTATTTCCCCTCAATTTATATAGTTATTGATTCTTCTACTACAATAGGTGTTCCAACATATGTACTTTCATTAAACAAAAGTGTGCCTTGTTTGATGCCATGATATTTTGATACGTAATCATTTAAAAAACCCTATAACACACCCTTAACTTTCACACTTGGTTAAATCCTCAAATAATTGCTAGAAATCATGCACTCTAGGTTTGGTTCTATGATACTCAACTCTGAGCTTCCTTGGACAAAAATGGTGGCTGTTGACCTTAAAAATTTGAAATTATTTGAATTAATCATTTCTAGTCACCAAAACATATAAAATCTTAGTGCTTTGAGTCATAGTTCCATAATGAACTCATTCATATCTTTTAAATGGTGTTTATTAGTTATTTATAGCTCAAATTTTCAATTATATTCACTATTTAGATTCGTACACACTTGTGGGATAATTGAATATTTTTTGATATAAAATAGGTAAGAATGACATATATATTTAATTTTATACTACTTGGTGCATTTCACAAAAAAATTATTTAATGTATTAGTCATATATGTAGTGATATTTAGGATTTATATGCTTAAATATTTAGCATTTCCATCATTACATTAATTATCATTACGTGTTATGAGTGATATTTATATGAGTTTTTTAATTTTAGGAGGTTACTATTTATATGGAATATTCATCATCTACACTCTTACTTTTTACATTCTTGGGCATTGTGTTTCCCTTCCTATTACACACTTTCCTTCCCCAATGTTTTTTCATCCATTCTTGATCTCAATGCTCTTAACATCCTTCTTTTCCCAGCATGTTTTATTCATATATTAGTATTTTTATGTTCCCAAACATGACACTCCACTTATTTATCTATATTGCCTTGTAATACCTTTATATCAACTCAGTCCTAACTTCGCACATATCCTTGTCAGTCTTAACATGCTACATCATGATTATATATACTTGTCACCTTATTCTTCACCACTTTTTGTCCCCTACCCCAAAAAAAATCTTATGTCTGGTCCTCTAAGATGGAAATTATCTCTTTTTTCAAGTTTCCAATTGTGTCATATACACTAAGCTTGGTGTAATTTCATTATAATGGTCGCCATAGTATAACTTTATTGATTTACTAACTTTGCACTTTCTCCAATCTTTCAAGATTAGCAAGTTGTCATTCATTAAGATAGGTTATTACATAAATAATTTAACAACCTTTGACTAATAAAATGACTTGGTAAACAAGGTTGTGCATTTTATTGCAAACAATGATACACATATACTATGGAAACATTAGCATATAATACTCTATCCTACCGAAAAAAATTATAAAAAATAATGGCATAAACTTTAGTACAACATGGATCAACCATTCTAATCATGATACAACTTGAGGAGACTACCATTGAAATACCCATGGATCAATCTTCCATTTAATTTGTGTAACTTACATACAACAAATTCTAAAATTTCATGGATAATGTAGGGCCCCAACTAATGGATTTTAAGACTACTTAGGTACTTCAAGTACTTGGAATCATAAAGTATAATGGGGGCTCATTCAACCAATATTTTTCCCTTTATGTGGAAATAAATCCAAGCCTTTTATTGACCCTTTTCCATAGCTTAGATCTATAGAGATATAACAAACCACTCATGTAGCTGCATGAGGTCTATTAATCATACATATAATGCTCATTATCCTCTCATCAACCAATGCATATGATCCATAGGTATGGAATTAAGAATTTAATTATAAGCATTACCTCTATACCAAATAAAATTTGAAAGGGAGTGGACTTATTGAGGCACTTTTATGCTATTTTAAAGGCCCACAATATTGATGAGACATAATTACCCTAGTATTATGCCTTACATCTCAATTCTTTTTCAATGTCTTTCCCATAATCCTATTGACAGATTCAATATTCACATTTTATTGTGGGTTGTATATGCTCATTTTATGGTCCATGGTCATTAATTCATATAGTAGGACACACACCATGTTATTTATGAAGTCACAGTCACTAGTTATGCTCATATGACACCCATAATGACTAATAATATTTTCTGAAACTAAATGCACTTTGATGGCTACTATTTAATTTTTCATTGCTTCCAATTTAAATAAATGAGTGATATAGTCAATGGTTGTGATAATGTAATGTGTGTCAGTCTTACACACAACTAGAGATATTGGTCCTATAATGTCAATATTTTATTTTGTCAGTAGAATGCACAAGTTTTGACTTGCACAACTAATCAATGAATCATATTCATAAGCACATTTGGATGGGTATATATCCATAATAATCATATTATTCCATATTTCATCAGCCTATATACTCAACACTTTCAGCAGCCAAACACATCCCTCAATATAATCCTCACGTTTTTAAGGGAAAAAATGGAATGAATTTTGGGTTGTCATTGTAAGAAGCATGTGAGGGGTATAGATGAAATATAACATAATATAGTTACATGGGAGATATTTTTAATAAAATAATTTAGGATTCTCTCCCACACTTGATGGCCATAAAATGATGGTGTGTTTTCTCTCATAATAAAATCTTACTCTAGTGAGCAAAAGTTGGTCAATAGATTGTGAAATTTTTGACTCACACACCTAATCGATTAGTCATATTTGGGGACACATATTAATTATAATATAAAAACATTAATTATATTTTTTACCCTCCATTATCACCTAGAGATAAAACTTGTGAGAGGTTGGATGCATCCATTAAGAGAATCTTGTCATTCTTAAGGAAAATATAATGAACATTTCTAACAGTTATAGGAAAACTATGAGGTATATAGGTGAAACATAAGATACTATAATTTCAAAAGGGATTATTATAAGTAACATATATAATACTATATTCTATTTTGAATGAGGAAGAACTTGTAGCAAGTTTTTTCTTACAGTGAAATCTTGATTAAGGGATCAAAAGTTGGTTAGTAAAACACACATATTCTGATTCACGCACATAATATAAAAATTATCTTCATGGAATTATATTTATGGTCATATAAACATAATTATAATATTTTAACATCCTATATTATACTTTTAATTAAAAACTTTTAGGTGGATAGACACATCCCTTAATAAAATCTTGTTGTTCCTAAGAGGAAACATACAAAGCATTGTGCAGTTATTGCAAGAAAATCATGCAGTGTAGAGACAAATCATAAGATCATGTAGTTAAATAGTGTATTATTTTAAACACTACTTATAGTATTATATTTCACTCTTGATGAGTAAGAAATGGAGGAACATTTTATCTCATAGAAAGATATTGATTTAGGGAGCGGGAGTTGGCCAGTAGAATGTGCAAATTTTAAATTGCATGCCCATTCAAAAAAATTCCTTTGTGGAAACATTTATATTGGAATATAAACACATTAATGAACATCATTTTTATTTTTTTATCCCTTAAAATTAAAAATTATAGGAAACTAGATGCATCTAAGATAATCTTATTGTTCTTAAGGGTGAAATGGAACAAACTTTGTGGATCTATTGTAAGAAAACGATGAGAGTTAGAGACAAAACATAAGCTCTTAAGATTGTACATGTGATTAATTTAATAACACCGTGGTGGATTATCTTCCACTCTTGACAAGGAATAAATGATGACACATTTTATGATTACTGGGTTCATGTAGATTACTATCTCATTTATTCAAAGCCCATTATGAGGATGATTTGTTTGAGTGACATGGATTTTCCATTTTTGAGAGAAATATATGATGGAATCAACTCAATTATTTAGAATATTAAGGTCATCATAGATGGAAAAGATAAATATCCAAATGACATATTTTTTCAAACAATTGTATTCAATCTTCATTAATTGGTAGAAAAAAATTACCACAATGTTGCATTTGTTTAACTTTGCATTATCTCTTCAATTATATAAAACTAAGTTATATTATTTATTTAAGAGGTATCCATCATAAATGAGTGTTAAACTAGATAAATGGTATAAGTCAGAATTATCTAGGATCCTTTTTAATCATGAGGTATAAAACATGGTTATGAGTGATTTTGGAAGTTCTATTACTAACTCCCAAGATCATAACCTTGCATAAAATTAGACCACCCCATAAATATCTCCTACAATTACTAACTATTTATATTTTATTAGAACTCATATTACTCACTTTCTTATTTTTTTCTATATGTGTTAATGCACTTATGTATAGATATACATTTTCAAATTCTAACTAGGACATTATTAGTGTTCAAGATAATACATAATGAGAAGAAAAGATGATACAATTATATGTACACAAAATTTAGGGAACAAACGGAAAGGGTCAAAAGGATCCATAAATAAAATAGACCATTACCATAATGGTATAGTATTGGCACTAAATACATACTAATTTTATACAATTCTCTATTGTAAGGTATTTCAATCTCAAATTTCAAATACTACTTTAGTACCCATCCCCAATATATAATATTTTTTATATATAAATTTCCATTTGTGGACTCTAAATCCTAATTTAGTACCCATGTCTATCAAATTTTAATTAATTTAAATTTTATTTAAGAATAATTATTCTCACCTCATAATTTAGTGTTTTTCCATGATGAAACTAAGAAATAAAATAGAATGGTTAACCGAAACAATACTCCTATAGTTATGTTCAAATCTAAAATATATATAAAATAAAAGGGAGAAAGAGAAAAGTGGAGAAAAGAGAAAGAAAGGGGAAGGAAAAATAAATTAAGATATGAATAGAGAAAATAGTGCCAATAAGAACATTATATACATAGATAGAAATAAACAAGTACCCTAAATAAATATAATTGGACATATAAAACTAGGGAGAATTTTTTTCAGTAGAATGTAACTTTTAACTTGCATACCCAATCAATAAATCATATTCATAAACACATTTGAATGGGGATATAAATATATGAATGGGCTTATTCCATATTTCATCATCCCCTAGAATTTAAACTTTTAGGCAACCAAAAACCTCCCTTAATAGAATCTTCTCATGCTTTAGGTGGAAAATGGAATGAATTATGGGTTATCATTATAAGAAGCATTTCAGGGGTAAAAATGAAATATAAGATCATAAAATTTCATGAAATATTATTTTAAGTAAATAATTTAGGATTATCTCCCACACTTAATTATAAAAAATGATGGTGTGTTTTCTCTCGTAATAAAATCTTACTTTAGTGAGCAAAAGTTGGTCGGTATAATGTGAAAATTTTGACTCACACGCCTAATCAACGAGTCATATTTTGGGACACATATCAATTATAATATAAAAAAATTAATTTTATTTGTCTACCCTTAATTATCACATAGAGTTAAAACTTACAGGAGGTTAGATGCATTCCTTATGATAATTTTGTCATTCTTAAGGTGAAAAATAGAATGAACATTTACAACAGTTGTAGGAAATATATGAGGTGTATAGATGAAACATAAGATATTATAGTTTCATAATGGATTCTTATAATTACCCCATATATATTATATTATATTCTAAATTAATAAGAAATGATAGAAAGTTTTGACTTATAGTGAAATCTTGCATGAAGGAACAAAGTTGGTTAGTAGAACACACAAATTTTGATTCATGCACCTAATAGAAAAACCATCTTCATGGAAATGTATTTATGGTCTTATAAACATAATTATCATATTTTTTTCACCCTTTATTTTCCTTTAGATTCAAAACATTTACGTGTTTAGGCACATCCCCCAAGATAATCTTGTCATTCCTAAGGGGGAAAACATACAAAACATTGTGCATCTATTGCATAGAGACAAACCATAAGATAATGCAATTGCATGGTGGATTATTCCAAACACTTCATATAGTATTATCTTCCAATCTTGATAATGAATAAATGGAGGAACATTTTCTCTCATATAAATATATTGATTTAGGGAGTAAACATTGGCCATTAGAATATGTAAATTTTGACTTACACACCCATTTAATGAACTTCCTTTGTGGGCACATTTTTATGTGCATATAAATTCATGAATTACCATTATTTTATTTTTTAATTCCCTAAAATTGAAAATTATAGGCAACTAGATTCTGCCCTTAAGAGAATCTTATTATTCTTAAGGGCTAAAAATGAACAAACTTTGTGGAGATATTTAAAAAAATTGTGAGGGTTCGAGATAAAACGTAAGCTCCTATAGTTGTACATGGTATTTATCTAAGAATCCCATTAATTATTATATTCCATTCTAGATAAGAAACAAATGAAAACACGTTTTATGATTATTGGGTTCATATAGATTACTATTTAATTTGTTCAAAGCCCATTCTGAGTATGTGATGTTTGAGTGAAATGGATTATCCATTTCTGAGAGAAATATATGATGGAATAAACTCAATGATTGATAATATGAATTCCATCATATATGGAAATGATAAACACCCAAGTCAAACATTTTTTCAAATAATTATATTCAATCTTCATTGATTAGTAGAACAAAATTACCATAATGTTACATTTTTTTATCCTTGTATTAACTCCTATATTATATGGCACTAAGTTATATTATTTACTTGGGAGTGTTACATAATAGAAGAGTGTTGAACTAGAAAAATTGTATAATCTATAATTCTCTAGGCTATTTCATAATCATGAGGTATAAGACATGGTTACGAATGATTTTTGAAGTTCTAATACTAGATCCAAAGGTTTTAACCTTGCATAAAATTAGACCACCCCATAAGTCTCTCCTATAATTAATAACTATTGATATTTTATTGGAACTCTTATTAATCACTTCCTAATTTTTTCCATATTTGTTAATGTAGTTGTGTATAGATATAAATTTTAAAATTCAAACTAGGCCATTAATAGTGTTTTAGCTAATACAAAATGAGAAGAAAATATGATAAAACTAGAGGTACAAAGAATTTAGTGAAAAAAAGGAAGGGTCAAAAGGATCCATAAATAAAAGGGACCATGACCATAATGGTATGGTCCTAGTACTAAATACATACTAATTTTATACGTGTTTCTAATATAAGGTATTTCAATCTCAAACTTTAAATACTACTTTAATACCCATCCACAATATATAATGTTTTGTATATATATTTTCCGATTGTGGACTCTAAATCCTACTTTAATACCCATGTATATCGAATTTCAACTAATTTAAATTTTATTTTAGCATAATTAGTCTCACTTCATAGTTTAGTATTTTTCCATGATGAAACCAAGAAACAAAATAGAATGGTTGATGAACACAATACTCCTATAGTTATGGTCAAATGAAAATTATATATTAAATAATAAGGATAAAGAGAAAAAGGAGAAAAGAGAAATCAAGAGGAAGGGGAAATAAATTAAGCCAAGAATAAATAAAATATTTTCAATAAGAACATAATATACATAGATCAAAATAAACACGTACCCTAAATAAATATAATTGGATGTTAAAATAAGGGAGCAAAATTTTGCTAGTAGACTACACAACTTTTGACTTGCACATCCAATCAATTAATTGTATTCATAAATGCATTTGGATGAGGATATAACCATATTAATAGGATTCTTACATATTTCATCAGACCCTAAACTTGAAACTTTTAGGCAATGAAACACATCCCTCAATAGAATTTTCTCATTCTTATGGGAAAAATGGATTGAATTTTGGGTTATCATTATAGGAAGCATGTGCGGGGTACAGATGAAATATAAGATCATATAGTTACATGGGAGATTATTTTAAGTAACTCATTTAGGATTTCTCCCACACTTAATGATAAAAAAAGATGGTGAGTTTTCTCTCATAATAAAATCTTATTTTAGTGAGGAAAATTTAATCAGTAGAATGTGAAAATTTTGATTTACACACCTAATCAACGAGTTATATTTTGGGAGACATATTAATTAGATTATAAACACATTAATTTTTTTTCTACCCTCAATTATCCCCTAGATTTAAAACATAAATCAAGTTAGAGGCATCCCTTAAGAGAATCTTGCCATTCTTAAGGTGAAAAATAGAATCAACATTTCCAGCAATTGTAGGAAAATTATGAGGTATATAGGTGAAACATAAGCTCCTATAGTTTCAAAATGGATTCCTATAAGTACCCTATATAGTATTATATTCTATTCTAAATGAGGAAGAACTAGAAACAAGTTTATCTTACAATGAAATGTAGCTTGAGGGAATAAAAGGGTATGTACACAGACTTGCGGGATAATTTTGTGGACATACCCAACAACACATATGCATTTTTTATATAAGTAACATGTAAATGTTACATTTAATTATAGGAATGCATATGCATTATAATTTTTAATATGTTTTCTGATAATTAAAAGGAATGCATATGCATTACCTAAACATTAAAATAGAAAAAACACCAAATTACTAACATTACTATTACTCCTTGGCATTTGAATTTTACTCCTTGGCATAAGCATTTTACCCTCTAACTTGTAATTTTCTCTCCAACTCGCATGGAAATCATTTATTTTTCTCCCACATTCATGAGATCAATGATGATGTTGTAAATAAGAGTTAAGTTTTGTATATTAAATCATTTTTTTTTAATTTTTTACGAATGTTTTACATCGTTTGATTTGTAATTTTTATCCAATAGGTTGGAATGATCTACCTAATCCTCCTCCTAAACCTTTTCCCAACCCTCCTTACCCTATACCTAACCTTCCTAACCCTCTACCTAACCTTTCTATAGTTCCACTAGATCACCCAAGAAGTCAGGGGGATATAACTGCTCACATAGTGGAGAATGAAATTAAAATTAGGAAGATAATTAGGAGAATGATGGAGCCCACTTCTATGAACACCCACCGAACCTATTTGGACAATACCCTAGAGTTAGTATTAGGTCAAGTTGACTCAATAATGAGTCAAATTGATAGATGGAACTCATATAAGTATAGTTGTAGGGCTTAATATGCTGAAGACATGTTAGCATATGATGTGAAGAAGAAATAAATAACAAAATAGAAAATGTGTGCCTTATTTATCAAACCATTATCCAATGCACCATTTCTTGTAATGACCAAATGTTTCCCAATTTTTTGATGCCAACACAATTTGATTAAAGCCAATTTTTGGGAGTGATGGTGGATGGTGTTTGACTATCCACTTTGTAATAACCATGAGGTCCCTTTGTACTTTTTGAGGAAACTCTATTATGATTTTATCCTATGTGAAATTATAGACTATTTTAACTATGGTGAGTTTTAGGGTCAAAGAAAAGGCTTCATACAAGATCGATCATGTGCATGTTATGCACCTAATCAGTCTACAAGGATTCCTACCTAAAAGCCACTTCATCAAGAGATTTCATCTATAATGAAGGAGGTCATGGAGATAGATACTTTGAATGAATTTAGTGTGCTTACTAATACACTCAATCATTATACGAGTAGAATTTTAGATAAAAACTCTTGATATACTCCACCTACTGGCCATAATTGATCCCACACATGTAGATGTTATGGTGTTATATAAATTGGATGTTCAGATGATTATGGTGGTACTTCAGGGGGCTTGGAGGATATGGTGTTGAATGATGAGTTGTTGGCACACATGCATGTATTATTTATATAAATTCCATGTTAAATTTTTAAGTTATATTTTCAAATTTAAAAGGTAAAAATTATTTTACACATTTCAATTGAATAATATATATGTATTTTTTTGCATTTTAAGTGGAGACGTTGCCCTCAAAATCACAATTTCAATTTACTGAGATAGGTAGTAAAACTAATACTACATCTATCTATGTCAGTACAAAACTATATCCATTTATAAAGGTAAAATTTTAAGTGAATAGTATATACTATGTATGTACATTCATACACATTAATTGCAACATTGGTAGATTTTGTGTAAGAAAATATTAAATACCTAATATAATTTTATTGGACTCTTTATTATTTGATGTATTAAAATGTATTGGCATAGTGTTATAAAATCATCATAAATCTTAATGTTTTTTAATTTTAATTAAACTTTAAAAATATGTTTTCAATAAAAAAAATAGAAAGTTGAATTTTTTCTTGATATCCCATTATATATAGTTCCCATAGTGGGTCAATCCTAATTAGTAGGATTGGATGTGTGTGTGTGTGTGTGTGTGTGTGTGGGTACGTGTGTGCTTGGTATAATATATTTCTATCAATCCCAATCGAGCATAGCATGTATTCATCAATATTCACAACACTCCTTTCTTTTAAATACTGGCCTCATAGCCATCTACTTGATTCCTTATTATCCTAATCACATATAGTGGTTCAATCTCTACGATTGATATCCAAAATGGTCATAGCTAGAAATTCAATTCCCATCAACTACAACATGAGCATAGTAAATTCATCTCTATTTATAGAGTTATAAATTTAGATTTCATAGCCTCTTGATCCCATTATACCTAGTCAATTCTAATTTCTAATCAGACTCTAAATATTTGTTTATATAGAGAGGAAAGTCAATCCCACATGAAGATAAACCCATAATCTTGATGGGCAATAGTGGGTTGATATATCCCCTATCTATCTCACTCTTAGAATATTCATAATATGTATATTTAATTGGAATTCACTTGATCCACTTTGCTAATGTTATTGCTTCTTATGATTCATAGGCTCTCAATCAAAAATAGTCATTTTGGATTGATAGTTACTCAATCCAAATTGTGGATAGTCATTTCATCTCATTTAATAAGAGCTAGTATGCCCCTCTCTAGTAGTAGAGCTATATAGAATAGACTATTAGATCCCATTAGTTTTTTGTGAGATCATTGACTATAAACTATACCCTATATGCATATTGCATAGGCCTTGTGACCATATACAAATAGGGGACCTCAACCCCATATAAATAGATGGGATCAAGTAGTTTGTTACCACCACCTAATTAGGGGTATCAAATACCTACTATTTATAGTTAGGGGAAAGGGCCTATCTATATCCATGCACTTTTATCACTCGAGTGACATGCTAACTCTATAAGACTATAACATGTTTCATTAAGAAAGTCCCCTTAAAATGAATATCTAGTGTCAACAAGACTATATCACCCTTTTTGACCCCAACCTACTTGCACCGTATACATATATACCTTCCCTTGAAAAAATTGAGCACAATCTAAGGATAGATAGTCGACCTAATGTCACCTATAGGTCAACCAATATCACACACTTGTAAATATGACTATCCACTCACTCTTATCTCTGTAATATTTATTTCTATTTTATGTATGTTTATTTAAATTTTTATGAGACCTATTCTATAAGGTTCTGGACACTCTTAAAATGCTTGTATAGATGTCACCAATAAAATCAACCTATCACTCTAGGTGTCTTAACCTGATTAAAACTCAGTTTACAAACTTTTCATATTATAATCATTATTTCTAAGGTCTTTTTTATCACACTAATACTCAGTTGGACCAAAAGTTAATGAATGTATGTAATAAAAGCATTCAAGGTGTTAACATGATTAAAATTTCAAAACAAATCATCTTAGACACCATAGTTCATAGGATTGTCCTAAACTATATCAAGTCACTACCTGAATATAATTAGGCCTAATGACCTTAATCAGGTCAAAATACAAAATAAACCTCAGTAAATATATAAAAACATCCAAACCAATGTATATAGGTGTATCAAGGATGTTTCAACACCTAACTTGTATTCAATGAATCAATTTCACAAAATTTACTCATAAATCATCCCTTGTTTTCTGTCATTATCCCTCATGAGGCTGATATTTCCTACCTTTAGTTTGGTGTTACAAGTCACATGTTGCACATATCCAATTGTCACATTCATGCTTCCCATGACCTCATTATATTTTCTCATATCTTATGAAAGACTAAGTTTTTTAGTAGCTTGTTTAATTAATGAATTTCCCAAGTTATTAATTATTATGTTATTTATTCAGCTGATGACTAATGTGGGCACTCCTCCATGATTGTGAGTCAACATAGACTCAATAATTGTTACTATAATGTCATCTGTAGAGGCACTTACTGAGGTATGTATATTCACTTATAATTTTAAATTGTAATTTAGTAATTTTGTTTTAATAATTTTAATATATACTAGGGAAAATATAACTTATATACATGAATGTATTATGTATGTAGGGATGTCATATGACATTTTATATTAAGATTAAAATGACTACTATATAAATTTCTCATGTTTCTTTGTCATTTGACACACCTGTTTGTGCAGTTAAAATTAGAACTGACCTAGTCGAGCACCAATGGCAAATTGAGAAGGACCATGATATTATGATAAGTTCATGTTTAAATGATTTTTTATTATATTTTAGATTGATTTTATTAACTTGGTTTCATGTATACTTCTTAATTTTATAATAATTTTGGTATTTGAAAATGTTCAGCTACAAATGAGCTATGAGCGTAGTACATGTAGTCAAAATTTGGAGTAATCCATGAAACTCATGATATATCCATCTAAAAGTAGGGCATCCCAAAGAGAGTCTTCATAAAATAAGGAAAAGATATGGAAACTATTTAATGATTAGTATGTTATAGATGATGTTTTTTTTATGCCTATATACCAATGTATGCATTATTGGCATTGTACATGCATATATGATGTATTCACCTAACATTAGATACTATATTGTTATACATGATGTATTTTTATATATACCTATATTAAAATGCATGTATTATTGACATTTTATGCCTATATATGGTAATCGTACATGACATTCATATTTTGTAAATGAATATTTAAGAAAACCAATGTAGTAAGTATTTTTTTAATTGCTTGTGTTCAGAGTATTATTAATGATTAGTTTTAAATTATTCTTAAGGATTACAAATGTTATGAGATTGAGAATAACTTGTTAGGATAATGTTACAAATTATATTGGTATGATATATCCTAGAGTTAAAAATATTGACATTTCTTATTCTTAAGAAGCTTTATTTCTATAATAATGCAAATGAAATAAGAAGGGGTGCTGAAACTATCTTAATGTTAATTGAATCCTATATTAGTGATTGAATTATTCTTATATTGGTAGTTTTTAGACACCTAATCACTTATATTTATTTTGAGACTTGTGCATCAACTAGGATTAACTATTTCTAAACCTAATTGATTACATTCACTTGATATGGTTTGATTTTAATCTTCTTTCACAAGCTAGCTCCTCTTTGGACTTTTTGGGTTTAATAGATTGTTAAACCTAGTAATTATTACTAATAATATTAGTATCACCTCCTTGATGTAAATAACCTCTATCAATACATTCATAACTCATCCTTTACCTCATTCCATTCATCTCATTCACAAACTTCCTCTCAATCTCTTTATAGTTTCTTACTAGGCACCTTTTTTGAGTCTCAAGGATAAAATCTCGGTCTATGTTTCAAGATATCAACCTATTGTCACATATGTTCTTATATTATCATAAAATATATGGTATAACCCCCTCCAAGTACTCAAACAATCTTTGACTCTAATTCCACACCTTATGGACATAATGCTCTCTCAAGGCTTTCATCTTTTTTACCAATATTTTTCCTTGTATGGAAAATTTATGATTGATCAAGAGATTATAAGGTCATTTATAGCTATCCTCTATCCTTTTCCATGTTTATTTCAAATGTCATATCCCTAATCCACCTCTAACTATCACGTCCTTCATTAGCCTACCCTCATTTAGGCCTAATTAGCCCTATTCCAAACCCTCAGTCCTAAAATACATACACATCCATACAATCTCATGTTAAAAAAAAATTATTCACCTTTTACATGTATAGGAGAAAAACATTACAAAGTTTCATTAAATTCTAATGGTTAAATCTCTCAAAAATACCCAAACCCTAATCTAGGGTTTCCCATGCCCTTTACAGACTCGAGGGCCTAAATAATTCCATATATTGATGCCCACACCTTTTCAAAGGATAAATTTCCTTAAATATGTCTAATTTAACCTTTCCTAACTCATCCAATCATTATAAATCTCTTATCAACCCTCTGTTTAAGTGGTCTAGCTTGATTTATGTTAAACTATGTATTCCTTTATAGACTATGAAGGGTATATTTAAACTAGACCAGTTAAAGGGAACTCAAAATTTCACTAATGGAGTATTAAAACATTGATATGCTTTTAAATAATTTTGAAAATCAATATAACTATAGTCTCCTATCCTTATGAGCTCTTAAAATGCTTACAAGTCACCAATTAACTGCAAGTAGGGGTCTTAATTAGATAAACTTGTGTCTTATTTCATGAAATGATTATTATTCCCTATAAATTATCATTCAATAAAAACTTATATCATGCCTCCACACCTTGTCTATCTTCTTAAGCATCCTATAAACAAGGTTCGACTACATATACAAGTTTTCATTCTTAAAGGGACTATGTAATATAATTTTCAATCTCTATCTTATATCTCATTATATAAATTATTTCCATTTCCCAATCACTAATCATGCTACCTACATCACCTTTCAAACAACATAATTCTCCATGTATACAAAGACTTCTAACCAAAGTCCTTATTTAATTCACCTTCCTTGGCATAGGATAATACAAAGCGCACCAACTTATGAAATAGGGTACAAACTGGGTTATCTTTATTTTAGTTTAATATATAATCACAAGAGATACATGTAAATTTTAGCCACATAATAAATCAACTCCATTATTAATTTCTAAATAGATTTAGACTCAAGTTTCCAAATTTTATTTTTAGGCTTTTGCACCTAATTGACTCTTAATAAGTCAAAATCATAATTTGACTCTTCCAAAAGCTAAGACCTACTATCTCAAGTTCTTTCAAACATAATATAGGTGATATAATCCTTGTACCAAGATATAACATTATAAAGTAATGAAAACTCACCTTTGACCTTTTGAAACATTCTCCAAAAATGAGCATCTATAGGTAGGTGAAAACATGGAGTTCTTAGACACCTATAGCATGATATGAGGTTAAAACGCCATGTTTAAATTTTATTTACCTGATTTAACTTGTATTTTCCCCTTTAAATGATCAAAAATCCAACTTTGCTCTTTATGCCTTTGAGACTACCTATGGTGTTTTGAGCTTGTCTATGGGGTTTACATGATGTTTAGATGTGAAAACTCTTGAAATATGTTTTAGAGGCTAAAAAACATCCTATTATGCTTTTCAAAAACTTTTATAATCTTGGAAGCCATTTTTATACCTTAAACCTCCAAGAAACATGCCTACACTAATGATGACTATCATGAGATATGAAAGGTAATGTGTAAAAATATTGGGAACTTCCACTTGTCACATTACCTTCATAGGACTTTTTCTAGGTATATTAGGAAATATTTAATCTCTCCACCAAAATTTGTGATTAGATCATGCATATTTTGGCTTGTAGACCCATTTTTCCAAAAGCTAGTGACATGTTGCCTACTTAGTCAAATTTCAAAACCAATCTTCCTTCCCTTTTACTTTGGTTTGAGATAGAACAAGGTGAATGTGATTTTAATATTTAATTAACCTCCTCTAAATGGTTCTACTCTTCATTGGTTTTCCTTTACACTAATGTAACCCATTACTATGTCTTCTCATCTTCATTAACTTCTCTTGCTTGTCAACTTTCTCACTCTTGGCTTATTAAATTTTTCTTCGCTACCCTTAGGCTCTATATGGATATTAATAATCCACTCAAAACATACCATTCATCTTAAATTTACTCTTTTAATCAATCTCACACTATATTCCAATAAGGTTCGATGATTAAATCTCTTCATGCTTGAATCAGGTCTCTTACATGCATTCTTCATTTAGAATAACCTTTATTAGGATTCTCACACTTATTCTATGCCAATTCACACTTTTCCAAAATGTCAAACACTAAATTCACTTCTCAACTCACCATTAAGTATAAAAACTAGTAGCCTTTGTACATTATCCTTAAACCATAACAACTCCATGTCAATTAGGTATTCAACTTCAAATAGGGTTCTTGACTAGTTTTCAATAGAATTCACACATATTATATATGTGAGTCACCTTTAACACTATTTACAACAATAAATACTTATCAATCACTTATTACAAACATCCAAATTATCCTTATTATTTCTAGTATTTTCAAATATCTCATTCAATGTTATGTTTTGCCTTCAAGGTTCCATCTCCAATCCTAACCTTCTCTAGGTTCTTGGGCTTAATAGCCTCTTTCATTATATATATATATATATATATATATATATATATATATATATATATATATATATATATATATATATATATATATATATCTTATAATAACTTATTCATATAATTTACCTCTTTCATAACACTTACATTCATTTCAAAATTGACACCATTCATTTCATTCCCAAACATCCTATTTTACTTTCACTAGCTTATTGTTAGGTCTCAACTACCAAAGCTTGGTATAGGTCTCAATGGTTCAATATTTTGTCTTGGTTGGTATTATTTGACCCTATAAATATTTTCTTAATCTCTTCCAACTTCTCAAACACACTTCAACCTTCAATTCCACATATAAGGATCATAAGGACAATCATAGGCTTCTAGCCATTTTTGTGCATTTCCTCTTTGCTTGATCAAACTAGGCATTTTTTTCAAGATGGAATCATATTTATAGCCACCCTATATCTAATAACAAGTTTTATTCCCTAAATCCAAACTTAGAGCACACTTCTTTTGTAACTCATCTCTCCATTACACCTATTTAGCCCTTAAGCACACCCATAGGTCTTAAAACCATATTGTGTGGCCACATTTCAATCTAAAACCTCTTTATTCACTTTCCTCACATCCAATTAGGTATGATTATAAAATTTTAGCATGTTTTCACATTTAAAACTCCCTAAAACATCAAAACCCTAATCTAAGGTTTATCTTCCTCTATATATGCCCTAGAGCTTATATAATTCCATTTCTTGAGTTTAAAAAGGTTTTAAAGGACCTAACTATCACATCTAGGTCTATTTTTACCCCCCCTCCAAATCTATCTAACTTATTTATAATCCTTGTTCAATCCATCCAATACCCAAACACAATAAAATTCAACGGATTGTGTACCTTTTTGGTTGATTGTGTAGGGTTTTTAAGGGATTATGTACTTTCAATACATTGTGATCTTCACTTTGGTCATTATTATGACCTATCTACTTATCCTTATGTCCATATCTAACCAACATACCAACCTATCATGTGATTATATCCACACATCCCTTCACTAGATAATATATGAATGAAAATAAGCATTTTAATGTACCTACAATAATTAAACAATTTGAGAATAATTGCCAACCATTCTAAGGTTTAAAATTATCTTATCTTGATTTATAAATCTCTCCCCATGCTCATACTCTACCAAATAAATGACCAATGATGTTGTCTAAAATGAAACTCTTCATTACCTATAGGCATGCAATTTAGCTTAATTAGGCCTAGAGGGCCCAATAGGCTCCTTGGGTAATTAATATCCTCCTAAAGGAATTTATACCCTTGGAAAACTTTGAAAATCTTTAAATAAACATTTAAAATGTATTGAAACCCAATTCTAATGGCACTAGATTTTGTACGTGTATATATGGTTCACTTGGACTATTAGTCATTTTTAGCTTCTTAATGGCCTCTAACTAGAAAACTAGTACTGCCAACACATCCAAAGGTGTGGATATGACTAGATTCTTGGCCTCCCATTTGGGCTAGTCCACAAACCCACTATGCATTTGGGCTCAAGATCGTCCTTCCCAATACAGAAAAGATGCTGATTTTTAGCCTAACTTCAGGCATGCACAAAACCAAAATTATAGGTCATATGGATGAAATTTAAGATCCCTCATATGTATGGTAACTCATTCTAATTTTAACCCAAATCTATTATAAATCACCTTGAAGAGAACTCTATGATAGAAGTTTCAGTAATAGGTCTTAAAATACAACTTTTTGGTAGTGAAGAGACAACTTGTTGACCTCCAACTAGCATTTTTGACTTTGGGACCTGTAAGTGTAAAAACATCACCTCTCTCTCTCTCTCTCTCTCTCTCTCTCTCTCTCTCTCTCTCTCTCTCTCTCTCTCTCTCTCTCTCTCTCTCTCTCTCTCTCTCTCTCTCTCTCTCTCTCTCTCACACACACACACACACACACATAAATTACACATGATCTAATGAACATGACATTTAATTCCACCCACGAGTGCATTTTCACTACTATTCAGGAGCATGAAAACATTAACAACAAATATTGTCAAAGTTGAATATATGGTCCAAAAAATCTATTTTTAGTGCTTGGTGGTTTAAAATGGCACTGAGAAGATGTCCAAAGGTGTGTATAACATCCAGGACCAAGTTCTTGGCCTCCCATCTGTCCTAAACGACAAACCCACCACCTATTTCAAGCTCAAGAATGCCCTTCCTAATACTAAAACTAGAACTATAAGTCATATGGAGGAATAGGAAGATATTTCTTATGCATGGAAAATATCTCTAATTTCATCTCCAATATATTCTAAGGCACCTCTAAGAGAAATATATGGTATAAGTTGTAGTAATAGGTCCTAAAATGTAACCTTTTGGTAGTGAAGAGAGAACTTGTTGACCTTCAACTAACATTTTTGCCTCTAAGACCTGTGAGTGAAAATACATCACTTTGAGCACATCATCATAGGAAAATTACACATTATATAATGACTTTGACATCCAATTCCATATGCAATTGCATCTTCACTATTGTTCAGGAGCACAGAAACACTGATAACAAATATTGTCAAAGTTGAAGCTATGAACCAAGAAACCCATTTTTGGTGTTTCTTGGCTGAAAAATGGCACTACCAACAAATTCAAAGGGGAGGATAATGTTCAATACTATGTTATTTACCTCCCATATATCTTGATCGATAAATACACCACCCATTTTGGGCTTAAGAATGCCTTTCCCAATACAAGAAAGATGTTGATTTTTAGCCTAAATTTAGGCATGCATAAAATCAAAACTTTAAGTCACATGGAGGAACTATATGATCCTTCATGTTCATGGAAAATCCTGATAATTTCAAATTTAATCTAGTCAAAATTACCTCTAAGATAAATTTGTGGTAGAAGTTGTAGTAATGGGTCCTAAAATGCAATTTTTTAGCAGTGAAGAGATAACTTGTTGACTTCCAACTAGCAATTTTGCCTTCGAGACCTGTAGTTGAAAATACATCACTTAAGCATGTCTATATAGAAAAATTAAATGTTATCCAATGATGGTGACATCTAATTCCACTTGTAAGTGTATTGTCACTATTATTTAGGAGTATGAAAAGATTGCTAATAAATGTTGTCAAAGTTGAAGGTATGGTCCAAAAACTCCATTTCCAATGTTTTTTGGATGAAAACTAGCATTGAAATCACATTTGTATAGGTGGATAACATGCAAGACTAGGTTTTTGGCCTCCCATTTAGCCCAGTAGACAAATCCACCACCCATTAAAGGCTCAAGAACATCTTTCTCAATACAAGAAAGTTGTTAATTTTTAGCCTAACTTTAGGCATGCATAAAACCAAAATTATAAGTCATATAGATGAATCACAAGTTCCTTTATACTTAATGGAAATCCATATAATTTCACCCTTAATATACTATGAATCAACTTTAATATAAATCTATAGAATAATTTGTAATAACGACTCTTTTAAATGTAACTTTTTGGTAGTGAGGTGATAACTTGTTGACCTCCAACTAGTGTTTTTGCCTCCAAGACATGTAGGTGCAAATACACCATGTCAATCACATTTATATAGGTAAATTAAACATTCTATAATGATTGTGACATTGAATTCCACCTACATGTTCATTTTCACTACTGTTCAATAAAATCCATACCAATGAAAATATGTAAATCAATGAAAAGTGTGTTTGTTTTGTGTGTAACATTGGTATGTAATGCCATTTTAGGAAATTTTAATGCAATAGCTTTATCTTGAAGCCATGTATATTTTTATTAACAAGTAATTTTATGTATTTAAAAGGCTACAAGGAGAAATAGACTTGTCATGAGAAATTGTTGAGGATCATGAAAACACCAAGTACTTTTAATAAGATTCTTTTAGCTTCAAAAATATGAAATTATTTACTAACAGTGCCAACCACATGAACATGGAAGCTTATTTGGCACCACTAACCTAAGTAAAATGTTAGTAAATAATTAAAGATTAAATTTATGCACATACTAGCTACAAAATCAAAAACATTTGGTAAAATTGATTACATCTATATTTTACAAGTTAACATACCTGCGCATTTCAATACAACAAACAACTTGGATGTGCTCTAATCTTGATAGTATCAAGAATAGCTTCATGTTATGACTCATGAACTTTCCATAGATCCTATTTTTTAGCCTCCCATAATATTTGAATAATTTAATATTCATTTCAAAAACCAAATTTGATTAATTTAGTATCTTCCTATGCATTTCAAAGTCTTCAAACAACCATACATTTGATTTTTTTATAGGATATGATCAAAGCCAAGTTTCAGTGACTACCATAGACGCAGTGGGATAATTAATGTTTTTTCCATTTACAATTAGAGAAGTCAAATTTTTATTTCCATCTGCACGCTGCCATAAGTAGAAATATGTTCCCTCTTCATTATCCTCATCTTTAATAACTATAAAAACATGGCCTACATCATATTAAAAAAAAATTAATGACACTATGAAGATAAATAATGAGAATAAATAGTACGTAAAGATTAATCTTCTACCTAGCTACACTAAAAATATATGGTCAAATTCATGTGATGATGTCATATCTGTAAGTTTTAATACTGATAGAACATGATATGTGTTGATTGGAATTAGAGGTCTAGAACTCTAATCATCCACCCACTCTTGTGACTTACACTAATTCCAAATAGATTCCATGCATATAGAATAAAATCATGCCAAGTGTCATGTATGAATGGTCTAAGAATCTACATTCGAGCTACCAAATGAGTGGAGCTCACTTAAACCTATTAGAGTCATACAATCCTCATAGTTTGCCAAGTCTTTTTCCTTTATTAACCAAAAATGTATACAAATAGTAGAATTTTATTAAAGACCATGACATATGTTCTCATCACATAATTCAACCATAGTTTTTTCATCAATCAAATTAGCAACATGGTCAAATTTTAACTCCTCTCTTACAATAGCTCTTTTTACACATGCTCCAGCATCATCATGCTCCCCTTTTCTATGGCCAATGTTAATGAAACTCCAAATATGTTATAAACTGGTGGTAAAGTGCATCATAATAAACAAGTAAAACATCCATGCATTCTTGAATTGTGATGTGTAATTGTCTAACCAAATGTAATGTTGATTGAATGTAATGTTCTTTTGAGTCAACTATCTATAGAACTTCTCAAAACAACCTTGCACATACTTTGCACAATGTGATCGGTCATCACTAATATAGAAATGATATTCCCTTGATATTTTTTAATCTTATTCTATACTATCAAGTACATGCATGAAAGTTATATGCATGAATATGGCAACTTGTGTTGAGTTGTAATAGTATGATTGAACTTACATTTATGGTTTGAATGTTTAATTTTCAGCAAAGTTGACTACTTAAAAAATAGAATCAAGTGAGAATGTGTCCTTAATTATCTTTAAATTTTCATCCAACCATTTATGCCTATGTGTGTGCCTTTCATACTCATAAACAAGTTTCTCCATGAATTTGACCATAAATTCTAAAATAGGTATCTCTTTCATAACAAACTCACACCTTTTAGATTCTTTGCCATCTTTTACTTAATAAGTCACATATTTATATTTAATCAAACAAACTAATTCACATCTAATTTCACTTATACATTCTTCATCGACACATTTTTTAAATTTTGGCAATCCATAAAAAATTCTACAATTTCCATCCAAACATGCTTTCTTAGAAAAGAACTATCCATCTGGTCTTTCACAGAAAATATTTGGAATAAATTCTCTGGCTGATTTTGGTAGAACTTCTATGTCACACTCCTACAAAATATTGTTAGTATGCAAAGTGTAATGAATATAATGAAAAATATCATAATGCATTGAAAATTTAACATGTTATATACAATAAAAATTGGTGCATGTGTGATTTATTTTTACATAAAAATATTTGGCCATCTCAAAAAATCTTTAACTAATAGCAATTAGGGGACGTTTTTTCTAAAAACTTAGATTACAATTGTGTTTGATTCATATCCAAGAAATGTTTCATATATGATTCATGATTTTGAGAACTAACTTTTATTTTCATTACATCTCTTACATTGGGTGAAACTATTGTATTATCTTTTTAAAATTGTGTAAGTAAGTCTTTTAAATCATCAGCTATAGCTTGGTCCTTCATAGGAGTATGCCATAGAATGCCTAAATCTATTTCATATTAGGTTCATTAAGTATTTCATGTCTTGTAATTACTTTTCTTAATGTTTTTCTATTTATATCAAGCATTTGGCTTATTTTTGAAATCAATCATTTTTTTCCTATTTCAGCACTTACTGCACAAGTTATCATTATATGTCGAATAGCATTACATTCTTTGTTGCATGATCTCAAGGCTATAATATGATATGCATCATGGATATATTCCAAAATTTCTTAATTTTCATCATCCATGTTAGATGTTCTTAGTACTAATGTTTACATTGTAGGTCTCATCTTAACTAATCTCATCAAAGAAGCAAATAATTCACATCTTTGACTATCATAATATAATTTATGAAAGAAACTATCCCAAATTTCTTGATCCAGTCTTCTTGAATGGTGGTCAGACATTTAGTTATGTATTAGTTTCAAAATATTCTCATCAACTTCAATTAAGTACTTGTCTTTTCTACGCATAATTATTGGACATGTTGTTATTAGTGGAATCTATTCAGAGGGTGTCTCAAAATCATTATATGTTTCCATGAAATTTTATTCATTATTATTTCTTCATTATATGTTTTCATAAAATTTTGTTCATTGTTAACCTCATCATTATTTATTTCCATTAAATTTTCTTCATTGTTGGTGGGTAAAGTATCATGCATAGGCTCTTCATCAACAAAATAAAAAACTTTAAACTTTGAATGTGAATTTATAACATTAACTAATTTATTATTATAAATTTTATCATAAATCAAATCATTATTTTGAATTTCATCATAATTTAATTAATTCATCATTATTCAATTCATTATTATCAATTTTCTCATTATCTAAGGCCTTTGGTTCATTAGGGTTAATATTTTTACCTTGTCTAGAATGAAATGCTTGAATTTGTACCTTATTTTTCCCCTCAACTCTTATAATTGATCCATTATTTTTTTCTTCAACTTCTTCTTCCTTAAACATGAATCGGAGACCATCTTGATAAAATCACCCAAGAAAGCACTTCAAAATGTGGGGTCCAAAAAAATACTGCAAAATACATGTAGAGAATATGCAGACTACACAAAGAATGTTTGTGTGGATAGCAATCTCAATTTGGGATAAAAATAGACATTTAAAAGTAAATTTTTGTCTATAATTCAAGTAATGTGTACATGTTATATAAATTCATACACATTGTTATAACACACACATGTTACTTAATGCATACATGTTCCTTGAAGTATAGACATATACTATAAAAACAAGCACAAATGCTCATATTCAATACATAAAAACCCATATAATACTAGAATATGATGCAATAAGAGAATAATATGATGCATAAATATATAATATGATGTAATAATACTATTAGATGTTGTAATAAGGCTATCATATGATGCAATAAGGCTCAATATGATGCAATAAGACTATCATATGATGCAATAAGACTATCATACGATGCAATAAATCTCTAATATGATGCAATAAGGCTATAATATGATGCAATAAGGCTATCATATGATGTAATAAGGCTCAATATGATGCATAAATCCCCAATATGATACATAAATCTCTAATGCATTATGTAATAAGACTATGAAGAAATAAGAATATCATATGATGCAATAAGGATCAATATTTAAGATTAAATGATCAATTTCACCCCAAATCCAATCATAGGTCCTTACAAAACTAAGTGAATAATGAGTTCACAAATTGACACTAATCACATTCATGAATATATGTATTTGTGATGAAATAAAGGAACTTATGGGCTATGTTTGTTATAAAATTAGGATTTAGGGTTAGGGGTTTAGTGTAACAGGCTTGTACATGTGTATATGTTATTAAATTAGGATTTAGGGGAACTGTACATGTTCAAGCGATAAAAATAAGGTTTATGATCAACATTTCATGAAATGTGAGATAATTTAGCCCCTTTAATCACATCGTGGACTATAATTTAGATTAAATGGGTTCAAATTAGCCACATCTACATTCATATTTGCATTTATAATTAAGTTAGGTTCAGTTAAGCCATACATGTTGCATAGATTATACAATCAATTAGGTCATAGAGTTAGTTTATGGTCTCAATTTTACCCAAATCACATCCCTAATTGCATTAATTGACTAATTAATTCAATTCATGATCTAGATTCATACTTAATTTTATCCTAATTCATATATCATGCTCTTATAGTTACATCAACAAGGGTTTCAAATTGGCCTCACATGCCTCCTTGATTGAATGAATCAACTCTTTGGTTCATTGTATATATACATGATGACATTCTAGGGTTAATTTCACTCAAAATCACATCATGTATACAATTTAAAATAGGTTTATACATGACTTATTTAAACCCTAATTACCCTTATAATTAAACTTTGTTATGCCACGTGTACCTCACACACCTAAAAGTGTTAAATCTATCAGAGATATATCAGATCCTAAAAGATTCAAAGTTGACAATGTCGTGGGAGGCCAAATCCAATTACATATCACCACATGTACCTCATACTCACTCATAAGTGTTAGCGGTATTAGAGATGTCATGTCCTAGAAGCATTAAAGAGGTATCAGATCCCTTTGAGACCCAATCTAATTAAATGTCATCACATGTATCTTATACACACATACAAGTGTTAGAGATATAATTTTCAAGTCCTAGAAGCATCAGATTTGTCAAAGCCTTAGGATGTTGAATCTAGTCAAAGATGTACACATGTAGGTCTATTCACCTCCAACCAATCCAACAAAGGCCTATTCATTAATATTTTGCATACATATAAGACAAAGATGCTTAAATATTGACATCGATCCCAGTAAATAATTCACATGATGTGAGCCTCCGATAGGTTGGGCCTAACACCACTGTGTCAAGTCATTAAAATTATTAAATTATCTCATCAATAAAAATAAACACTTGGAAAAATATGAACACATCTTAGATGCCATGAGGGCCAAATTTAGGCATGTGGACACTGTACTCTCTACATTTATTACCTCACATGTGTGAAACTCATGATCTTTGATACCTATACAAGTCCCATCACCTCTAACCAATCCAACTAAGGCCCACTCAAAAATTTATCATACATACATATAAGCCAAAAATGTTTAAATATTGACATTGATCCCATCAACTCATAGACCTAGTAAATAATTCACATGATGTGAGCCTCTATTTTGCCATTATTGTACAAAAATAATCATGTAGAGCCCTTTAAGGTCCCATATGAATTAAGAGAGCAATGAACATTATCAATTTTCTATGTATGTATTTATATTATTTATATCCCTTTGCCTTGAATTACCTATAGATCCTAGAGTACATTAATATTAAGTCCTACACACATGAGAGAAAATAATTCAGAAGTGGACTCCTCAACCTCAAATCCCAGGTTGAAGTAAGAATTATGAGATACTATTTTCTTGAAGTCTACATCATAAGGTGTAAGCTCATTAAAATTAAATATGAACAAGATGGTTGAACATTTGTATAAAATATATAATCTTGAAACCTCTAATGAGGGGTTGCACAATGGTATTAAATTCTGATCAACCATCTATATGAGGTGAGAAACATCATCCATATGAATAATTATTGGGTCCATCTACTGAGCATCATCCTTGAGGGGAAACATATCTTAGATTTAACGAATATTGTCACCTTTAATGTATCTTAAATAAGCTCAATAGAGTTTAATTTGGGGTAACTTATACATATTTCATACTTAGTCAATGCCATGTCTATGCTACCCTATATTTATAAAGTGTAGCCATCCCTTAATGGTTTTGAATAAGGTACCTAGTGTATTTAGATATTTTCTAAGCTATACATTCATCACTACAGGCACAACATCTTAAAATCACATCATCACTAATGGATACATGTGACCATTTCAAGTTTATTGAGCTCAAAATCACAACTTACACATTAAAAAATTCATACCCAACTTAACCAAAATATCAAATCATTTAATAAAAAATGTTTACCTTGTACCCATGATCCCAATTTCCTATCTTATTATCCCAATTACATAGTAAGGTATAGAAGTCTAAAGTATTGATAAGCACCAAGTGTTGTCTATCCTACTTTTGAGCTTGTAAGTGTTGCATCCATGGTGCATGTAGGACTAGTCCCATGTCAAAGACACAATCTTGAGATGAGGTGGGAATGGATAAAGTGACTGATGGTTGTCCCATGTGTGATGAAGAGGTAGATGAAGGAGGTGCACAAAATGGAGGATTAACCATATTTTCACAAGAGATCTAAATTATAGGAAAATTTTGAACAATGTATTCAAATACATTAGGGGAATCTTGAATAACTGTAATAATAAAAGACTCTTTCTAGACTTTCAATTGGGACCTAAAAATGCACCTATTAAATTAGATGCACTGAGTGACCTTGGAATAAAATTAAGGGACTTTATTAATCACATTTTAGGACTATTTTTGGGACAATCTAAGGCATGATTCATAGGTATTGTTGGTTGAATATTTTATCGATCAGCATACTGATAAACAAAATAGGTCTGATCAGCCAAAGTAGGAAGATTAGTCGTCCAAATGTGTAGGTTTACCACATCAGAAGGGGACTGATCTCTCCTCTCATCAAGGGGAGGTTCCCTATATATATATATATATATATATATATATATATATATATATATATATATATATATATATATATATATATATATGTAAATAGAAAATAGTACTCAAGGGTAGGACATATCATCCATCTATCTTTCTTCAGAGATGATTAGTTCAGATCACAAGAGAAACTCAAGGAAAATGACAGAAAGCACTCCTCTTCTTTCAGAATTACTATTCAACAAACCACAAGAATACTCCAGGTAGTAACAATAAAATGTAAAAAATGATGCAGTAACTAGCAAAATGAGATGCAGCACAAAGTCTTCACCTGAATTGCTCAAGAGTAAGATACGAAGGACAATGAGGGCACAAAGTCACCCTAAGGTCCTTTATACAAAAATGGAAAGAAAAACACACTAAAGGCAATTATGGGGGCACAAAGTCTCTCCACAATTTAATCTTCAGGACACCTTCTTGACTATTGTCACTAATTCTACTTATTGAATTAAAGGAACAGAAGATATATTGAAGAAAAAGACATAAGAATAGTTTCTTCAACAACAAAGATATTACATCACAAAGTCTAAAAAACCATTTGCTTTCTTATTCCAATAACAAAATATGATAAATAAACTGAGCTCAAAGTCTCAGAAGTGCCTTTCAATTTGGGCAGAGGTTCGTTTTGCTTCTAAAAAAGAGATCCATTTACAATGAAAGAGAGTCCTTTATATAGCATCTTCAAGGAGGACTCAGGAATAGTAATACATCATGTTGCATTGAAAATTGTTAAGAAGGCAGGCTAGAACTAAGGGGCATCTACCCATTTGCTTTTCTCAATGCAGAGAAACAAGTCACGCTATTGAAAGTTTACATCTTTCAATGTCCACTTAGCGATCTGATCCTTCTTCATTGTTCCTCCTTTTATAGTTATTTGAATCGGGTCCTAGATTCAATTTGATGCTCTGTTCCTTAGTCACTTTTTGCTAGTCTTTAACCATTTATGCATGGCACATTCCACTGTATTTAGTCACTCATCCCCGATTCCACCATGGCTTTGCTCGAAACATTGAAGCTAAGGGAAGAGACTGGAGATATTAACACTTGGAGGCTTCCACCAAATTTCAAGATGGACACATGGAAATATCTGCCAATTCATAGAAATAAAGTTTAGTGAGGCTCAGCCATCGATACTTGGCAGCATTCACGAGATTCTTTCAGGCTGTTGTCTCGGTCCATTTGTTTTCCTTGGTCAATTTTTTCCATGAGAATTCCGTTCACAAGGGCACTTGTGTCTTTGACTCTTGAGGCACTCCTTTGAAATTTGTTGCTTGAACCAACCGTTGAACCAAGTTTTGGTTTAATGGTTCAAACAAAGCCTTGAACTGATTGACGAACTGTTTGACGTTGAACCAAAGGATGAACCAAACGTTGAACCTGCTACTTGAACCCACTTTTGAACATTTTTGTTTGAACCAAGGCAAGGGCCAAAATAGCTTCATATGTTGTCCCAAAATTGAGTGACATTTTTGGGGACCAACAACTGGCTCCAATTGGGGAACTTCCTTCTATTGTAAAAACAATCAAAGGGAGTAGAATCCAGAATCTCCAGTGCCTTGAAGTGTGCCATTGGGCTATGGAGTCATGCTACCCAAAAAGAAAGGTGATAGAAATGAAAATAAAAATCACAAAACAGAACTAAAGACTATAAAAATATACATATGTAAAAATGAACTTATTTGATGCCTCAAGATTTGAAGCGCTTTAGATGTCACCCATTATGAGACAATGATAATGACATCCCATCTTGATAAACCAGCAAGAAACCATTTTGTCCACAGAATCAGTGACGGGCGAATGGAACTCTCCACCAAGAAACCAATTTTGTGCATCTTCCTCTTTGATCTTTCTTCTTCTTGCCCCATAATAGGATGTGGTCTTCAAAATGAAAATCATAAATCCTTTCTTTCTTGGCAAAGAGTTCCTTTTGCTGACTTTGGAATACAATAGTATGGTCCACCACCATAGCTTGATGTTCTACTGGTCCAGTCTGGCACATGCTTTGATTATTAGCATTAGACACCTGACAAACCATTAGCTCAACATCCCTTTTGGTTTGAAGGAGTTTGATCTCTTCATCTTGAGCATTCTTCAATCTGAGCAACAGAGATCTGCATCCAGCATGAGTGGAAGAATTGCTGCCATCAAATTCTAGGATCCAAGCATCATCAAAAGTTGATCTTTTATTAGATTTCTCTAAATCACAGATGGAAGATCCTTCTTGATTTGTATTGTGCCTTACCAACTCTTCTGATTCCTAATTTGGATCAAATCCTAGATTGTCAGCCATAAGACTTTGATCAGTTGAGACATGAGCATCTTGTGTGAGGGAGTAATTACCCTTGCCTGAAGGCTCAAACTAAATTTGAGTAACAGGGGTTGACATTTGGGTGACCACAATCTTTGCCTCAGACAGGTCCACACCTAACTCTTCATCAATGTTTAACTGCTCAGGATTGGCTTGCAGGGGTTCAAACTAAGTCATTTTAATTTTAGATTTCTTGACATGATCAATCATGTCAAATGACTGAGATGGACTTGGAAGAGAGGATGGGAGTTCATCTTTTTGGTTTTTGGGAGGGGGAGGACTGGTCTGTGAAGTTGAAGTAGAAGGTGCAGAGATGTTTGATGTACTTACTTCTTTGGCAATCACTGGGTCCTTTGACGGGAAAGGAAGAGGGGTTCTCTGCTCAGCGATTGAAATTGCTGGTTGGGGTCACTCCTCTATCTTCTCTTTGTTAGCTTGTTGGGCTAACTGATCCTCAGACTTGGTGAATACTACATATGATCCTTTAACTACTTCACCTTCACTTTTGGGTTCATCCTGATAATTCAAAAAATCAATGTGGGAGTTGCCAGTTGATTCTTCTTAATCCTCCATGAAGAGACCAACATCATTTTCTTGCTCAAACTCAATTTGAAAATAGGAAACATGTTCTATTTCAAGATATCCCACTGCTAAGTTGGTTGGAGATGCTTCAAGGGCAAGGTTCCTCTGTGGGGGAGGAAGATGATTTGGTTTCCCTTGATTTCTGGCAGCGTTGCCTTGATATGGCTGATTGGGGAATGTCCTTCTTCGTACATCTCTATATGAAGGAATAGAAGACATACCTTGTGCCACTTGTCTTTTCAAGGCTAGCAGTTCATTTGCCAACTTTTGTACCATTGGGTTAGTGGTGACTGTGGGTGAGTATTCGGAAGATGAAGAGGGTTTGCCTCTGTTAGGATCTCTACTTATCTTTCCTGCCAAGATAAGGTCATCTTCTATCTTAGTAGCCAAGTCTTGAGCAGTCTCAAGGTCTATGTGTCTAGCCTGTCTCAATAGAAAACTCACTTCAGGCAGCTATGAGTTGATGAAGAAACACATGAGATTCTGAGGTGCCGGCTGGGCGACCATGAGAATCCTGTGTCTCAGCTTGTTGAATTTTGCAATAAAATCCCTCATGGGCTCATGAGGTTCCTTCTTCATCTGCATAAGTTGGGCTAGCAAAGCATGTGCATCCTCTGCAGGCTTGAACCTGGCTTCAAATTTGGCTTTGAGTGTATCCTAATCAGTCACTGATCCAGCTTACAGATGGTAGAAACAGTCTACAATAGCACCTTGTAGTGTCTCCACAAAAAGCCTGACTACCACGTCTTCAAATTCCACCCCTATAACACCACAGGCTATGCTGAAGGCTGCAATGTGTTCATCAGGGTGAACTATCCCATCACCAAAGAATTTGGGGAAATTCTTCCTTGAACTGAGTGGTAGCTCATGTAGGGGTGGAGTTAGATAATGTGGGCCAAATGAGTTACCCCAGGGGCCTCGAACTACCATGATTAGATTATGAACAATAGGAATAACACATCTGAGTGGAGTTTCCAAATTATAGGACAAAAATGCAAAAGAAACTGGCCTTGCTTCAACGTAAAGCTTGAGGCTTCAAACTGTGCTTTCTTTCCCAACATCTCTGGTTTTGCAGACCAGATAATATAATGGAGATGGATGAAAATGGAGATGGATGAAAATTGACCATTACAATCATCACTTTTTATTTTAGAATATTTAAAACTGATGTCAAAATAGTAACAATTGGTTATTACAAAGAAAACTAGATATTTAAGTTGTACACAAACATAACTATTAAAACATATTTTAGAATTCAAATCACATAAAATATTTCAATTCAAATAAAGTTACTATGAAGGAAATTCCCTTTAGACTAAAGAAAGATTCCTTTTTCATTGTATTTATTGTTTCATACAAGATTTATGCTTATGAATTAAATTATACAAGGATTTCAAGTTTAGTAAAGTGATTAATTATGATGAAAATTCCTTCCAAATGAAAATCTTATCTTTTAATAAGATTTGTTGTTCCATGCTTTATTTAAAAACAAAAAATAAAATATATCAAGGGTTTAAAGTAGACTAAAGTTACTTATTGTGGTGAAATTTTTTATTAAATTAAATAAAATTTTATTTTTTGTACAATATATGTTGTTGCATGCTATAGATTAATGATTTAAAAAAAATCATTTTAGATTCTTTAAGTTAATTATTAAAATTAATAATTATAGTGAAAAGGTAATTTGAATTAAGGAAAACATCATCTTTTTGTAATATTTTGTTATGTCTTACATTTATGTTTAGAAATAAAATTAAATCAAAAGTTTCAAATTAATTATATATATATATATATATATATATAATCCTATTTTTTCATAATTATTTTCTTTGCATGTTAAATTTATATGTAGAAATCAAATCAAATGTCTTAAACTATAATTTCTCACTAAATAAATCTCTATATTTTTATAAAATTTAGTATTGCCTATTAGATTTATATTAAAAAAAATCAAATCAAATAACACCTATTCCATCACATTACATAACGTCAAGGTATTTCAATTTGGTCAAAACTAACAACTATAAACCAAAAAAAGCTCAAGACTAAAAAGAATCCCATGTTTTCATAATATTTATTTTTCCTTTCCAATTAACATGTTGCATAATTATGTATTTCAATTGGTAAGTTAAGGATTGAAGCCACTCTACTTTTTTTCTTGGTATTGAATTATTAAGCGATATTTGTGATGCTTGAAGAAATTGTAATCTAATTTAAAATTGATACAGATGGGTAAGATACGTAATCCATCATTGAAAATTATTATATTCTAAACATTATATATTAGGGAGGGCAATCAAAGCAGTCAAAGTCATTAATAAAGACTGGTACCAAAGTAGTACCAAAGCAGCAGTCAAAGTCCATGATTGAAAAACATTATATTGGAGACACCTACAAAAATCAAAGTCTATAGTACCAAAGAGGTAGCCGAATCACATGATCAAAGGAGTTTTGAGTCTATGAATCCCAAAGTTGTACATAGTGTCCGTGATCAAAATACTAATTAAAGTTTAATTAAAAATTGTGTTCCATAAAACTAAACGTTACCAAAGTATTACTAGGATTCCACAAAACTACAAAAATAAGAGTAGTCCAAAATATCAAAGTAGCACATCAAAGTTCACGATTTTAAATATGAATAAATATATTCTTATATTTAAATTAACAATTAAAAATTAAAAAATATATATATAGACATTTGAGTTTGAATGAGAAATGTATTTTAATTAAATATCAGTATTTATAAATATTTAATTATATTTAAATAAATATAAAAAATAAATTAAATATAATTATATTGATAAGAATTTTATAATAATAATGGTGGGTGAAATGTAATAAAGTGAATTGTTTATTTTTATTTTTGATCTTAATTTTTATTTAAAATTTCTTTTCATTATTTAAAGAAATAAATCTAAAATGTATTATATCTTGATTATATAGAAAAGTTTGAATATATATATATATATATATATATATATATATATATATATATATATATATAACTACATTTATCATAAGTTTTGATATTGGTAAGCGGTTCTTTTTTAACTATTTTTTATAGGAGGAACTTTTGAAGACTTGTGAGGAGCAATGCCACTTGAAGAGTCAACTACCAATAGCAAGGGAGACTCGAACATGGGAGCTATTGGGTAAAGCCCACCTTTACCGTTGAGTCACCACCACAAGGGCTTTATCATAAGTCACTGAAAAAGAAAAAGAGAAAATATTGAATTTATTAAACAATGTGATATGTGAAAATTTTAAAATAAAAATATTAATCTTAATATCTCTTAACATTTTCAAAAAAATATATTTAAAATATATCTATTAGTTAATATTCAATGTTAGAGAAATAAATGATAGAGATGTAATAATATCTTGATTTTCAAAAATTTAAAAATAATAGTTAAAATTTTAAAGTGTTAAATATGCCAAAATAATGAGATGGATATAACCTAGAAAATTTGGAGTGAATAAAAAACATTTCCACAGCTATACATAGTACATTTATTGTCACCAACACCATAGAAAATATATTTATGAGAAGTGATAGATAGGGGGATAAATTACAACTATATTCATCATATCTTTTCACGTTTCATAAATCTCACTTAATTTTATGAAATATTGTGTTTTTTAAAACAAGAGTAAACACTTTTGAGCCGAAGCTATAAAATGGGGAATAGTTTTTTATTGGAGATAAGAACCAGTCTAGGGAACAATCAAGAGGCTTAGATCTTCCTAAACATATATACTCCTACCCACAACATACCATCAACAACATGACCTAAATAACAAACCAAATGTTCACAAAACCAAGAAAATAGAGGAACCATAGCAATAAATAGTTGAAAGATAGAAAAAATATAACTATAAATATAAGAACCTAGAAAGATCCAAGGAGGGTACACAAATAGAAAAAGAAATTAAAACAAGACAAACAAAGGCAACTAACAAGGCTTACTTTAGTTGACCGATAAAATACTATATAAGAACAAAAAATAGAAGGTACAGGACTCACCACTAATGTGTAATTCTGACTCATCCACATGTTGCCACTGATCTCCTACCATGTCCATCAATTACATATATACAGGAAACTTTGTGTTGATCACTAGAAAATTACACTTTTTAATGAGGAGGATTTGTTTTTGACTTTTGTTAATGGCTATGAGGTTTTTAAGAACCAACTACATATCATGTCCATCAATTATGCATAATATCAAGAAACACACACCAAGTAAATGTAATAATGATTCAACAAAACAGATTATTTTCATGAAATATCTCATTATTATGAACATTAGTTCTCCAATAAATGCTCTATAAAATATTTGCTTGATTTTTATAGAATACTTGTAAGTGCTCAATAGATTGATGTTGTAATAGATATCAAATTCTTAATTTTATTTTTTTTACCTATTTTTTGATGTGTAAACACACTAATATTTATGTATAATTATATAAATCTTGAATTCAAACTAAGATCGTAATAGTGTATTAATCATCATCAAATAGTTGAAAAAATGAACAAGATGAAATTACAGTGTGAAGTGCACTCTAACAAACCTTAACACAAACTCCAAAAAAATAATTTATATTTTTTTAATAACTACCTAAAAATAATTAAAACAAAAAAATAAAGAAACATAGAAGAAAAAATAAAAACACTTATCAATATAATAAAAAAAGTTAATAATGTTTAATTTAAACCAGTAATCAATATACACATGTACTTCAAATAATACATTTTAACAACTATTATATGTTTTAAATTACCAAAAAAAAAAAAAATTCCCATAAAAACTTCTGATGTTTTAAAAAAATTAATAAAGATTTTATATAATCAAATTAAATATAAATTCATCAATTATAAATATTAATCAATTTTAATTTTTTTAATATAATTATTTTTCATTTTTTACTTACATTTTTAAATTCCATATTCATTAAATAAGGTTGATAATATTAAATAAAAAGATTATTAATTAAGAAAATAATAATTATTGAGATTTTGAAAAAATTGATCATTTATATTTTTTTAATAAATATATTTACCCACCCCTTTATAATGCAAGTTAGTAAAAAATTGTTGATCTATGAACTCAATTGGGACAAATATATAATATTTAACAACAACCACCAAAAATGAATAAATAAATAAATTTAATTTAATTTATTATTATTCTTTTAACAAGTGCCGCTATAGTAGCTAAAATGTTTGCTGAAATGACCGCAGCAGTAGTTGCTCCTGTCCTCGTGTCCACCGTTTCTAGAAACACCTGCGTTGATGTCATTTCCACTGCCGCTCTCCATCAGTTAATAAATTCTCTAATGCTACAGCTGTCATACTAAAAATAGCAATTTTTTTAATTGTTGTTAAGAGTTTGTACGGAAATTAATGCAACTAAACTATTTTCATTAGACAGGCCAATACAAATTAATCACTGTTAATGAACAATTAGCAAAATAATAAAATATTTCTGAGCTTTAGAAATATTGGCATAATAAAAAAGAACCATTTACCAATATCAAAATATTGGCTGTCAACAACAGTCAACAAAAAAATAATAGCCACAACCAAAACATATAATACCAACAAATACTATAGTCAGTTGACATTCACCCTAATTGTAGTTCTACATCTGAACGCGCTGTATAATTTATTGCTATTCGTTTATTAATCGCATAGCGGAAAGATTTAAAAACAACATATGTTGTTACACAAACTTTACAATAGCATTTACAACATATCATTACAATGGTCCAGCTAGATAGGAGATTTCAGGCGAATTTAAGAATTCCAGGATATGACCGAAGCCATTGAACACAAAACCGTCGCAGCCACAATAGCAAATACGGTAATGGATGTGGGCATTTTCCCCTTGTCTTGCCTCGCAAACATACCTTCATAAATGGGACAGCTATTTATTACAATGAAGCTCGATAATATGAGCTGTACCAACATACTCTCTATTGCTGGATACCCGTTTCTAATCACTCCTGCAATTCCACCCATTAACGCCATCAAATTGATAAGTGCCAGGACAGAGAAAGGGATAAACAGCACAGAAGTCACTCCAAATTCAAAAATCTCGGCCTCGTATCTTTTGGCTGCTTCACCGTCAAGAACTTTACTTGTCACCTCGAAACCCACTTTGGAAATTCCCAGTAATTTAGAAAGGACCTGAATAAGCCCAAACAGATAGGAAGACACGCCTTTTATCATCCACATCCTGTGCTCGTTCCACCAACTTGTTAAAGAACCTCCTCCCACATATATAAATTCAATTGCACTGTATGTGCATGCACACGCTGACAAAAATGCGAAAAGCAGAAACCAGGGATTTGAAATCTGCCAAACACAATAGTAATCAATAAAAGAGGGTATTCATTATGTTTTTTTTCATTGGAATATACAAACAGAATTCGACGCCAAAAATACCTGAGGAAATAATGACAGGCCGCTGAGCATGCATAAGGCCGGAACTGAGCCGTAGCAGACTAATTGTAAGGAAGATGTAGCCCATAGGCAGTAATGGCTGTAGGCCATGTTCTCTGCTATACTTGTATGACGAATCCCATAAGTGAATGGACTAAACTTACTCGCCAAAAACTCCAGTAGACCTGTCGCCCATCTTTTATTTTGGGTCAGTGTGTCGTTGAGATTAACAGGCGCGCACCCAACGAAAGCGTCTCGGGTGGGAGTATAGGAAACAGATTTCCATCCTCTGCACTGTATGGCAAAGCCCGTCACTACATCTTCCACTGCACAGTCGTACAGCATGCCAACCTGCAATATGAAATGTTTTAATTCAGAAACTATTTCCCCCACATTTGATGGTAATAAATAGTTTTCAACAGATTCAACATGTGTTTGCCTTCTTTCCCCACAAGGTGTTCTCCTCGTAGTTGCATCTGGCAAGCTCTTTTCCCTCGTCCAATCTCTCGGATGGGATTGCTTTCTCCATGCTTAAATTTGATGAAGGAAAAATCTCTCTGATTAAGTTTGTCGACTTATATTGATGTGGCTCACTTCCACATAAGACATCCCTGCGATGAAGGCATCCCGTGCCCACGTACGCTGGTCCTTCAATTCCATCCAGTCCTTTATGTTGTATCTGCATACAACGATTTATAAAAAAAGCCCTTTTTCTCATAATTGTATATATGTTTTGGAGTGTGAGTTGAAGTTGCACATACTCACATTATAGATTGTTCTGAGATGATTGGCATAGAGATCGTTTTTAGTAATGCTGTGAAATCTTTGGGGAAACTGGACATAGCCAAACTGGTGCCCAGTTTGAGGGTCCATGAAAAAGCACATAGCTTCTCGAAGGGCTTCACAGTTGTTGGCGTACATGTCACAGTCCAGAGTAAGAATGAACGGAGCATTGCTCATCACAGAAGAGACTCTAATCTTTAAACATGGTTTGAATGAAATTAACATGACTATTCGTATGAAGACTGAAAGTAGCGAAATGAGATGGAGGCAGAGAGATCATTACCAGAACGTTGAGAGCACCGGCCTTAAAATTATGAGGATATCCAGGTCGCTTTTCACGGGATACATATACTAGACTCGGCAAATCATGGTCCTCGTCGTCAATGTGTTTTCCCTTCTCTAGTAAAATCTGCGCATGTGGTAGAACAAAATTATTTAGCGGATGTTATTAAGAGGAAATACATAAACTACTTTATAGGATAAATTTGAAGTTACAGTCCACTATAAACCAGCATCAAGTAGGAGGGAATATAAAAATTATTTTTCCTTGAATGTTGAAAGGCTATTGTTTTGATATTGGTAAGCAGTTTTTTTTTAATTATTTTTATAGGAGAACCTTTGAACACATTTGAGGAGTCAACTACCAATGATAAGGGAGAAAAAAGAGTTCACTAGAAATCACTATTTCCAGTGAGTTAATTCTTATATTAACAAAGTTCTGTTTTTTTTTCCAATTAACTATTTTTTATAAATTTTAAATTTTTTAAAAAGTTTAGTTTTTAAAAAATAATTCACCAAATTTTTATATAGTTAATTATATTAAATTTGTCAAAATATATATGAATTAGGAATAACATATTTTTCCTCTTATATTATTTAGGGTAATATATTTATTAAATTTTATTTAAAACAGTTTTCTTATAATTAGATATTTAAAAAACTATTTTTATTTTTTAAAAATTTTCTTAAAAAAGAGGAGGCCGGGTTTAATTCTCGAGTACAACTTTTTCCAATAGAAAAACATAATATTATAAGGAATAAGGTTGAATTTAAATATTAAAGATAATTTTTGTTGAATGTAAAAGTATGACATTATAACGAATGAACACAATTTTGATTTCCAAAGTAAATTTTTGACAAGTACAAAGACCCAATACTATAAGGGATGAGATTGGGTTTGAACCCTAAATACAATTTTTGTTGAGTGCAAAATCTTGATACCATGAAAAATAATGTCAGATTTAAATTCTGGATATAATTTTTGTCTTGGAATAATAAAGCATAAAGCGAAGTTCAAATCTTGAATATAATTCTTAGTAAATATAAACATCTGACATCATAAGGGATGAACCTGAATTCTAATTTAAATGCAATTATTGTCCCATAACCTTTCTGTCGAGAGGCTTCTACTTTAATTGAATCATTTGAAACCACATAAAATAATTTTAAATACACAAACGATTAATTTAAACTGATTCACATTGAAATCCAAACAAGTAAACTAAATATATATCACACCAACTTTAATGTAATAGATACTTCTCGAATCTTAACAATAAATTAAATATACATTAATAATTTTCTTATCCATGCATGGAACTCTAAAACACTATATTAAAATTAAAATCCTGGTCATAATATACTGTGACTATGGTATCATGAATTTTGTGACCTGAACTATACTAGGATGATCTCCCGAAGTCATTTCCGGATTCCATTCTTTGAAGCCCGGGTGTTCGTTGCACTTATGTTCTGGAACAGAGCCTTTCTCGACAGTGCTGTTTATACAATACTTCATCTCCTCGTACATTTTCTAACCAACAGACAAGAAAAACAGATTGAATTAATATGGTCAAGTTATAAAAGCTCTAAAAGAAACGGGGAATTCAACTGGCAATCACCTTCACTTTTTCCCATTCGGAAAGGAAGGACAAGTTCTCATGATATTCAGAAAAACACGCTTCAGGGCATCTCTGCTGAATGGAATACTTCTTGCAGAATGGAACCCAAATCTTTGCAAAACGCGAAGCTTCATACAGAGCGTAAAAGGTGAGTGGAGATCCTCCATCATCCGATACATAACATGACAGTTTTTCTACCGGATAATCACAAGCCAGAGTGGACAGCAGAGTGTTTACAACGTCGATTGGAGGTTCTTTAATTGGGTCAGCCGTGCATATAAATACATCAATAGGTGGTAAATCATTCTCAAACCTGTCCACTCACAAACAAATCCGTTATTACTGTAACTAAGTTTAATTTTCTCCTAACAAACAAACAGATTTTGCATTTCTTGCCTGCTGGAAAGTCTTTCCGGGAAAGTACACCTATCCACAGGCCGCCACCTCATGGCCTGGTCTAATACCCAGTGGAAGGCAAAGCCTAGTTCTGCACAAAACACCAAAATCCATGGAAAATAACCTTCGCTTGGCATGTACACAATGCGATAATATATAAGCCCCAAAATTGCACCAAAATATATGCAGGCATAAGCTCTGTTGATCTTTGCTTAAGGCCTTTCTATTGTTGTGTAAAGAGGGAAGTCTCTGGACTCCATCTTGTTTTTTATTCTACTCGATCCGAACCCTTTTTTTATACTTAAAGAGATTCTCGCATCAACGAAAACATTAGGTTGAATTCCAAACACGATATTTCACAAATCTCTTCCTCCATCGTGTGGTGTAGCATCGTTTCCCTGACACGAGATAATAACATCCCATTTTTGTAGAAACATTTTGGATTCTTGCGAAACATATTTTCAGAAATCGAATCTCGCGTGGTTGTTCAGATCGACTAACTTCACTGATAATGGTGAAAATGCCCTTACGGCAAAGGATAAGAAATTTTGTTGTTTCTCGGCAAGTGATGTGCTACATTGTTCCGAGTGGTATGATAAGAGTCAGTGCCGTTGTCTAACGTTTCTTGCCTGTCATGGAACAAAGTTAAAATATATGACGTCAGGCTTGTCACTTCTGGGAGAAAAAGCAAATACAAGTGGAGTCCATAATTGAAATTGTCTGAAATGTAGACGGTTCTTTTTATCTATCTTTTTAAAATTACTATATTTGTAAATATACGTGGAGTTCATAATTTCAAATTGTTAGAAATGTACATAGTTTTATTTATTTATTTTAAGTTATTTTATTTGTTGCTGTGTACGTGGAAGTGTTATATAATCTTTCATTGAAGATTAAATTTTATCGAGTATATAAATATAGTATTCAAAGTAATGTGCTATTTTGTTTTTTATTTTAATTGGTAGGATGAGAGTACGTTTCTCTTTATTTTTTTTAGTTGTAATGAAATAAAGTTGAAATATGACGTAAGAGTTATTGCTTTTTAGAGAAAATGTAAATACAAGTAAAATATATAATTAAAAATTATTAGAAATACATATTTTTTTATATTTTATATTTTTATTTTTAAATTAATTTATTTGTAGTTGTGTATGTGCGAGTGTCATATGACTTTTTATTCAAGATTAAATTTCGTTGAGTGGATAAATATCACATTTAAAATGACGTGTTACTTTATTTTTTATTTTGATTGGTAAAATGAGAGCCAATACTACTTTCTAACTTTTCTTGATTGTAATGGAACAAAGTTGAAATATGACGTTAAGCTTGTCACTTCTCGAAGCAAATATAAATACAAGTAAAGTCCATAATTGAAAATTGTCATAAATGCACATAATTTTTTTTTTTTTTTTTTCATTTTTTAAGTTAGTTTATTTGTAGTTATGCAAATGGAAGTGTCATATGACTTTTTATTCAAGATTAAATATCATTGAGCATATAAATATCACATTCATCGTAGAAATAGAATATATATATATATATATATATATATATATATGTTATATAAAATTAGGTTTTCCCCAACTGAATATGAATAATAAAATTTAATAAATAAGAATATAATCCTCATTCTCTAACCCAAAAAAAGATAGAGATAGGTGTTATGTTACTCCAAGTGATCCTATATATTGTTCCCAAGACTTCAAAAAGTCATAGAAAATTTAAGGAGATTGGTATTAAAAATAGATTGTTGAGGAGAGAATTGACCTTGATAGTTTTATTTTAAATTTTTTATATATAGTACATGTTTAACTCAATAAAAGAAAGTAAAATATTGAGATCGTTTATAGAATTACAACCACATAGTTAACAGTGTGACAAATTGTGTTAGAAAAAGTAGTCCCATAATTTTTTATAAAACATTAGATTGTGAGTATTGTGATTGAAAATTGATAGATAGAATGATGAGATTATATGTAGAATTACAATGACATACTTATTATAATTATCATAACATGTACTATAAGAATTGGCCATGCTAAATCTGTTTCTACCTTTGACCAATTATCTAGAAATACTTTTTTACTTCTTAAAGTTTAAGATTTGGAAAACATTTGAAATTATTTTTTTATAATGTGAACTCTTTATTCTGTTGGTATTTTGCATGATGAATTCAATGTTAAATGCAATTGTTTTTTATTTTCACTTTTCTTTCCTACAACAACTAGAATTTCAAGCATTTGGTATTATGTGTAGTAAATATTAAAATAGGATACCATAAAATGCATCGTAATTCATACATTCATTGTGTTACATTGTGCATTAAATTTAGAATTTTTTTTCAATTTTTGGAGCTTGTTTATCAAAGACAAAATATTAAAAATGATAAGGACTAGCCAAAAATGTATCTAGTGTCATATTCATCATCATATTCTTTAGTAAGAATTAATACAATTATGCTTTTATTTCATAATATGTTTGCATTTTAAGTTAGATTTTTGTTTTTAATTAATAAAATGTAAATTTATTATTTGTGTGTTTCCCCTTGTCTTGGTAATAAGAGAGTGAATGAAATATAGTCATGCAAATAATATAGTATAAGTAAGACATACTATGTTGTGAAAAATAGATTTTTTTTCCTTATTATTAGTGTGTTATATGTAATACATATGAAATAAATTATGATCAATATTTTTTTATTGGATTTAGCATTGATTAGTAGTCCTCTTACATAATAATATAGAATGGAGGCATATTGCCTTAATTTTTATGTTCATTTCTTTTATCTTGTCTTGCCTCCCATAATTGGAGTTGAGTATTTGGTAATAACCATATTAGATATTAACACATGATGTGACTACCATAAATTTTAAAATAAACTAATTATTTATTAATTTAATTAAGGTTACATAAATAAATTTATATAAATAATAATATACCTAAAAAAATATGATCTTAAAAATATTAATATGGTAATCAAAACAAATAGAAATTAATAACGACTTAAATACTATGTGAGTTGTGCTATATAACTTCACATGATAAATAAAATAGATGAATCAACCACCATATTTTATTCTAATAGTAAAATGACTTGATGTAGATATTTATTTACTTTATTCTTAACATTAGGAGTCAATATACTTCTATGGTTATGGTGCATTATGTATTTTTCCTTGATTAATGCATTAGTTATGTCATGTTATGCATTCTGTTTGGTCTAATCTTACATTTTTTTTGTCCATCTACCAAAAACCTAATTTTATAGTTCATTATTACAATTATGAATGAAAATTTTTCCTTGATCTTTAGAGTAGTTAAGTAAAGATTATTTCTCAAAATAACACAATATTTTTTATGGAATTAACTAGCCCAAGAAACATATACTGTGTCATATTTTTTGCCATCTTCACTAGAAAGAATTAATGGAATGGCACTATTGTTTTGTATTATTCTTCTATTTTTAGGTATATTATTTTTTAC